>BHEV01001158.1:0-29731 GCA_004319985.1 Emydocephalus ijimae
TGGCAGAATCTTTGCAAAGCTCGACCTGGCACAAGCCTATCAACAACTACCGGTCGATGCTGAAACTGCCGAAGCCCAAACTATCGTGACACATAGAGAGACATTCAAATGTAACCAACTCCAATTTGGGGTCAGCGTCGCACCTGGGGTTTTCCAAAGCCTAGTGGAAAGATTGCTGCAGGGAATTAAAGGAGTTGTGCCCCATTTCGAAGACGTTTTGGTAGCAGCCCCTACAAAAAAACAATTGGAAAAACGACTGAGGGCGGTCCTACAGAAATTCAAAGATGCTGGCCTCAAGGTGAAAAAGGAGAAGTGCCAATTATGAAAGGGTTGAATTTCTTGGATACCTCCATGACAAACAAGAAATTCACCCAACTGACAAAAAATTAAAAGCCATCAAAAGCGCCCCTAGACCAAAAAACAAAACAGACCTCCAAGCTTTCCTTGGACTCATTAATTTCTATAACATTTTCCTACCCCAGAAAGCGACTGTCGTGGAACCCCTGCATAGACTCCTTGATAAAAAGGCTTCCTGGATATGGGGACAGCGAGAAGAGCATGCCTTTCAACAAATAAAAAACCTTTTGACTTCAGATGCAGTCCTCATTCAATATAATGAAACACTACCACTGACTGTCACTTGCGACGCATCACCCTTCGGGATTGGTGCCATCCTGAGCCATGTTTTGCCGAATGGAACAGAAGCTCCCATTGCATTCTTTTCCAGAACCTTGTCCAAACGAGAGAGGAACTACAGTCAGGAACTACTTCAAGTCTCATCTCTCCTTGGGACCACCACCCAGACATAACACTATCATATATTTTACTTGTAAAATTTCAAACATTTCTTCATAGAAGTTGGGGTACAAGATAATACCTTGGTACTTCTGAATCTCCCATTTTGCTGTTTTCTGTGGTTTCAATCTCTCAGCCCATTCCAATAAGCTAAGAAATTACATTTCAGAAATGGAAGGAGAATATTGGGTAGAAAGGTAAACTCAAAGGGGCTGGATATACAGTCCTCTTTCACCACCCTTCATCACAGATTAGAGTAATATTGTATTTCTTTCCCTCTCAATTCCCCATCCCAATATCAGACACATTTACTACAGAAATCCTTTCTTTAATTGCATTAATCAGGGGATCAAGTCCCACTGTGCTCCATGATATGTATGACAGTTAAAGTAAATGTGTTCAATGGAATTTGCAGCTCAATAAACCAGTTTAGGATAGCAGGCTTAAGATGCAAACCTTGTGGCTAAACAAACATAAACTGTGTAACTGACTTAATGTTGCTTTTTTTTTATTGTGGTAAGCCTAACCTTGATTGAGATTATGTATACATCCGTATCTGCCAGGAACATATTTCTTTACCTTTTTACCTGTTCCTTTTTATTTCAACATATATACCCTATGAACATATAAGAACATTAATAATCAATAAAATTTGAAGAAGGTAATGCTGATTGGGATGTAATGGTTCCGGGGTTTGCTAACCTAGAGCCTTTGGAAGAAGGATTTTGCATTTTGGCAGCTGGAGAGGAAGGAAAGAAAAAATAAAAAACTATTGTAGGAATAGCAAAAATATAATATCAGAAGAGTCAGCTATGAGAACTTTAGCCTATTTGATCGGTGTACTAAACTTACTGGAATGTAATGAATGTTAAAAACTAACTCAGTTATTCCTTTAGCTTCTTACTAAATGTAGGTAGGATATTATTTTATTCATGTTTGGATATTTGCTGCTGAACTATCCATCAATTTAAAAACTTTCAAGTTTCACTAAAACAAAGGAACTATGGTAGGCCAGATACACACTGAACACTTCCCTGAGAGTATCCCAAAAAGCACTTTTTCAAGAGGCAACTGGATTTTCTTTGTTTTTTCTTGAAGATTTCCTTGACATTTTGCTTCTCATCCAAGAAGCTTCCTCAGTCCTTGGATGATAAGGAAAAACAAAGTCCAGTTGCCTCTTGAAAAAGCACCTTTGGACAACCATGACCTAAATGACTGAGAATCTCCATTGACACTTCCCTGAGAGTGAATACTTCCAACATTGTGGAATTTTAGCCCCATGGAATTTATTTCTGGGTTGACATTTATAGGATTCCACTCATGATAGTAAGTCCTAAGTTTTCAATTGTACATGAAAATAATCTTAATGGAAACTTTGACTCTGTCCTCTCATAACTTGGAAGTGTGAACCTTTCTGGTATTACTCCCAGAAATTTTCTGATATATGCTCTTGTGCCTGAAACATGCCAGGGGTTATCACCATGTTAGTACCTCAGCCAGTTATTAAACAGCTGGACATATGTGAGAATGTATTTATTGAAAAAGGAGTTTGGCACATCTATGATTTTTTTTTCATTCCAGTAGGCCATGTTTGCTGTTTTACTTGAATGACAGACGATGCATATATATGAAGTGAATCATGCTTATATAATGAGGCTAACATTTCTACACCAAAAACAATGTGGAAACAAAAGATGGGTTAGCCTTCTATTTGGCATGATAAAGTACAGCCTAAAAGGTAAATGACTGTTGTGAACACTACTAGAATTAAAATTCCACACAAAACACATATACACCTAGATCACACAGCAGCATATTTCTGGCACAAAATGGGATTCAGAAAGGGGGTCTTACCAGTGCCTCCTGCAAATGGGACCACTGTCTTCTGTATGCAAAGGAGGTATTCTGTGGTTGAAGTGCAATATTAAAACACAATTGATAAAAACAATGACTGAATGTTAGGGAATTATCTTCTCAGCAATGTTTTCATTTTAGGACTTATTTTAAAAGATCACACACAAAATGTCATATAAAATTCATTGACTAACAGGGTAGTTATAACCTTAATGAGTATTCTGTCACTGGGAGCATTTTTGAGAAAAGATTTTCTCTTCAGAAGTGTGACCTATTCATCCCTGAAGTTTGCCATTTGCTTAGTAAATCAGATGTTCTTGTTACCTGGACAGATCTCTATTTATAGGGCACAAAGGTTAACTGGCAAAGATAAATGAATTTTGACTGAAAAAGAGTAGGCAGTAGTTTATGAGTAAAAAGCACATCATTGCATTATATAGCCAAAGCTACAGAGCAATCAATGGTACAAATTTTGTAACTGGTAAAAATATATGAAATAAATTTAAAATTCCTCCTTCTCCTTCCTCCTTCTTTCTCCTTCTCCTTCTGGATTACTATTAAAGGCACACCTTTAAGATGATAATGAGAAAGATGCACCTATTTTTTATTCATGTTTATATTTTATTTGCAATAAAGGAAAATCAGACTTTTCTGTTATCCCTTAACAATATGTGATTGAACAGTACTTTGAAAGAACACCACCAAACTGGAAGCACATACAGTCAGATATGACAAAAAGTATCAGTAGCACTATTTTTTCCTGATCCAAATTGGATCACAAATGAATAAAACGGGGCTATTGGAGGGAATTGATGACTTGCTTGAAAGGAATCTGCCTTTGCAAGCTGTTGAAGTAAGGTCAGGCTACTACACTATTGTGCTACAAATATCTGAAGAATCACTTGGTGGCAACCAAAAATTGGCATTTGTTATGTTTTGTTTTTTAATCTGTCTGGATTTTTGCAAACTAGTTCAGGTAGTGGTAGGTTGAAGTTATATGTTACAAAAAATGTGTCCATATACATATTCAGGCTTTTGTGTGAAAGATACATACAGAGATGGGATTCAACTGGTGTTACTACCAGTTCGGTGACTGTTGTGTGTTTGTGTAAAAAACCTAAAGTTGTGCCATCCAGACAGCTGAAAAGCATTACATGCAGGTGCGCAGCGTTTGAAAAGCCTCTCTTTTCCTGCTTTTTCAACCTCAGCTGTTCCGCGGAAAGCAGCTGAGGTTGAAAAAGCAGGAAAAAAAGGAGAGGTAAGAACCTAGGCGGGCAGGTGGGCCAAACAGCAGCAAACACAGAACTGGTTTGGTGTCTGCTGCTCTTCATAGCTACCGCTTCTATGGAGCCGGGCAGAACCGGAAGCATCCCACCCCTGGTACATACCCGATAGCTAATAGAGCAAAAGTTCTTAGACCTTCTTTTAAGAGGATGCATAAGTTCCATCCTTTTCATAAGACTTGAGACAATCAGCTTAAAGTTACTTTCAAGCTTTACTTTCAAGGAGATGGTGACAGGTTCAGGGAGCCTATTCTTAGTCAAGAGGGTAGATTTAGGGGCAAGGATTACTGAATGTGTTAGGTCCACACGTGGCACGCAGAGCCCTCTCTATGCACTGTGCATGTGTGTGTGTGTCTCCTGCCAGCCAGCTGGTCTTCACATTTCTGCTGTTCATGCAAGGGTGGGGTGGGGTGCATGCATGGGGTGGGGCACATGAATGGGGGCAGGGGGCATGTGCAAGGATGTGCATGCATGCACAGGGGAGCATGCACATAAATGCAGGGGTGCAGACACATTGCATTCTGGGTATGCATACGTGTATGCTTTGGGCACTTGGTTCTGAAAAGGTTCATCATCACTGTGTTAGGTGATTATTTATCTTAATCATGTCCTTCTATCTATTCAATCAAGCTTTTAGGGAGAAACCAAAGTCCATCAGCTGCTGTTGCCACTGGTGAACGTGGTGAAGAAAAGCAAAAAAGTAGTCAATAATTCTTGCCCAAAGAACTTCAGGCAGCAGCAATGCAAAGACACAAATACACCCAGTTCTTCAGAAGATGAATGTGCCCCAATTGACAGATAACTTATACACTGTTAAATGAAACTTGTTTCTTTTGGCCATGTGCAGGCCTGCTCTAAATTTGAAAAATTGAAAACAAATTGTCTCTGCAAACATTTCAAAATCTGCTGCTGGAAAAAAAAAAAACATCTTTTATCTCCTTTTTGTATTTCTTGCATATTCAAAGAAGGCCAACATATTTTATTTTTGCGGGATGGTTTTATAAAGAAAACACAAGCTGGCTGAGAGTTGGTCTTATTTTTATACACGCAATGAAGCTATATTGACCACACCCTTCCCAGTAATTTAAAGATTTAAAGATTGAGAGAACCCAAAAATGGTCTTCTGAGTGTCTCTGTTCTGCTATAACTTACTATTGTTCTTCTTTATCAAGAATTTTTCACTTGATAGTTGCCTCACCTGCCCAATACAAAGGTTGATCTTGTCCACAAAAGTTAGATATCAGTATTTGATATGCCAGTATTTGAATTGCAAGGTTCCATTATGTTAATCAACATTCTGAAGGAATCTGCAGCAATGGAAACACATTGTTAATTTGAAATTACATGACATTACTTAAAGAAGGGGGAAAAAATAGAAGAACTGTTGTTTGGGCCAGTATTTCCTAATACTTCTTTAGTTTGTATAGCCTGAAAATAAATGGTTAGAGTATACTTTAATATGTCTACAATTTTTATTTGGATCCAGACACCATAATTCAGCCATTAGATGTCACCCAGAACAGCTAACCTTAATTTATTATTTTTCTCTTCATTTTTTAAACCAGACTTTTAATTCAGATTCTTGATATGAGTTCAAGGTTGTCTGACCTCTACCAAATACTTGTCATTTATCTGAAAACCACCCGGAGTGTAAAAAAAATAATGCATCTGATGGAACCTGAGGCTACTTGCAAACACAAGCAAAAGATGCTGCTCACGACTTCTGTATTTTGACACGTTGACATGCTAACCTTTTAGGACAACAGCCACTGAGACTGTTGACTGTACATTGCAAGAAGAAAGGCTGATTCTCAGCCCTTGTAGTCAAGGGAATTTAGGAACAAGAAAGAAATACTGCACCACCCAGTGAGTTCTGAACACGAATTCCCTGAGCCTCTTGTCCCAAAATGCCCAATATTAATCCAAGATCTTTTGTCTGCAAAGCAGGTATCTTTTGCTTTTCTTGTCCAAATCATTAGCATGTACCAAGAAATCTACATCTGAATTTTGTTCTAAGCTGGATCCAGTGAAATTTCTTTCTTTGATTTTGTATCTTCAAGTAGTTGAGAGATTTCAAAGCACCCAGAAAGCTGGAAGCTTGTGCACACATATATACACATATTATAGATAAAAACTCAAAAGTCACTGCCTCATTGCTGTCCTCCATGCTTCACAGTGCTTATGGAGATTAAGAGTTTTATGGAAACTGAACCAATCAACTTTCAGCTGAGGTGCTCCTTCAGAAAAAATGTGGTAAAGACAGATGAAACCCAGATGAAATCAACAGAGGACAGAGCAACACTTTCTATTTTCAAGCACTCTCGCCTTGTCTTTTTTTTATGCTCCCCCTTTCTTGTGAAGTAAAGGAGCATTGGAGAGCCCATTTGGTTCAATGGTTAAGGTTCCAGGCTAGAAGCCATGAAACTGTGAGTTCTAGTTGCACCTTAAGGATAAAGCTAGCTGGGTGACCTTGGATCTATCACTCTCAGCAGACAATGGTAAACCACTTTTGAAATGTCTGTGGAGATTTTTAATTATCCAGGTCATAGTTTTTCACAAAGGAGCTTTTTTTAAGAGGTAACTGGGCTTTCTGCTTTTTCTTTGAAGATGTTTCACTTGTCATCCAAGAAGCTTCTTCAGATCTGACTGGGTGGTGGGGAATGGAAGGATTTATATTCCTGGAAGATAGCTGGTCATTTGTATTTTTTAGAGATCATTGAGGTTATTTGGAGGTTTATCTGTGTCCTGAGGATCACCTGAATAGGGCAAATGGGTATAGAGTCTTCTTGGAATGCCTGGAAAAAACTGTGTTGTGGATTGGAGATAGCTGATGTCATCAATCAATGACTTTCTAAAAAAAATGCAAATCACCAGCTGCCTGCAAAAAGTATAAATCCTTTAATTCTGAACCATCCATCCAGAGCTGAAGAAGCTTCTCGGATGAGAAGTGAAACATCTTCAAAGAAAAACCAGAAAGTTCAGTTGCCTCTTTAAAAGGCATCTTTGGGACACTTTTGAAATCTTGCCAAGAAAATTGCACTGTTTAGATAATCACCAGAAATCAAGGCCTTTTTTTTTTTTAAACTTCTGATACTTTTGGTATGGCTTGCTATTATTTTTGCACATTGCCTGCAAAGTCAAATGCAAAAAGGAAAGGATGTATGTGGATGTGTATAGAGAGAGAATAGTACAACAGAACAGAATGCACTGAAGCATTAGTCAACCAAGTCAAATAATTATTCCCTTTTCTCATTCTTCCTATCTGCAGGGAGTAACTGCTGGCATGACAATCTGAAAATGCTGAAGATGATAGGCAATCAGAGGACAATGGCTCTATGGAAGTAACCATTTATTGTAGAAAACATATAAGTCAATGCTATTTTTAAAAAAAGAGGCCCAGCACCATACGAATTCACATAAAAATCTGGGTTATATACAAAACAAAGAACAAAAGAGAGATAAATTAAATCAGTGGCCTGTAATTTTTATCGTCACTAAGTGCCTGCATTCCATATAACAGGGTTCCCCAGGTCTGTTAGGAACCAGTCTGTACAGCTGGAGATGAGTAGCGGGAGAGTGAGCAAAATTGGAAATACCCCCCCCTCCCCATCCATGAAAAAATTGTCTTCCACGAAACTGGTCCCTGGTGCTAAAATAGTTGGTGCTGCTGTCATATAATATGAATAGCTTACATAATCAAGAGGCACCACGAGTTTGTTTGTGTTGCACATGTGGAAATTTAATCAAAGACTGCTCACTGAGGCATTGCCATATCATTCCTTCTATTCTCTAAGCCCATGGTGGCGAACCTATGGCACATATGCCAGAGGTGGCATACAGAGCCCTCTCTGTGGACACGTGCGCTGTCACCAGTTGCTCTCCTGGTTTTTAGCACACACATATGCACAGGCCAGTTGGTCTTTGTGGGCCTGAAAACAGCCCAAAAAACATCCTGAAAACAGCCCCCCAAATGTGCAAAAACTGGTTCCGGTTTGGGCACTTTGGTGCCAAAAATATTCACCATCGCTACTTTAAACGTTCTCTATTGATATAAATCACTATTTGTTTAAGGAATATTTTCTAAAAGACAATGGCATCTTAATTATTAAAAGAGATTAATCATATAATATTCCTGCTAGTACACTACCACCTTTTCCCTGCCTTATATCTCTCCTTAGGATTTCCTGATTGTGTAGAAAATGGAAACTTGAGAAGCACAGTATCTTTACCTGATACTTTGGTCATTAGGTAAACTGCAACCAGCATTTGAAAATATGCCTTTAATCAGTGGTGGGATTCAAATAAATTAACAACCGATTCTCTGCCCCAATGATTTATTCCAACATCCAGTTTGCCAAACTGCTCAGAAATTTAACAACCAGTTCTCCCGAAGTGGTGCAAACTGGCTGAATCCCAACACTGCCTTTAATGGCATTTACTTCCCAGTTAAAATGCTTTATACATATTGCTCAAAGTAGCTTAAAATTAGCAAAAGCCTGAATACCTTAAATTGATAGTCTAACATAACAAGCAGATTACTAGATGATTAAAAATAAATCAGATTAGTATTGCCAAATTTGTTATATTTTTTTCTCCTGATCAGAAATTAAAAGTACGAAAGACTCCTGTTAATGTCTTCCTCACCTTACAGACCGATTATATGAAGACCAAGTGTATACACCTGCTATGATTTTCTATTTGCTAATAAATCTCATATCTTTTCTCTTTTAGTAATGAATCAAATTATGGACCACTGTATTCTGAAGTATTTTTTGGTCAAGATTCAACTTTAACCCATCACCAACCTGATGCCTTCCAAATTAATGTTATTCTCAATCTGAAAACTGAAGTCCTCATATTATAAAATTACCAAGTTTAAGAAACAGTGTATAGATTTCGAATTCCTAGCACCAGTAATTCAACATACTAAAAGAAGACATGAGATTGTCCTAGAAATCTGGGCCAACTGAATATGTCCAAACAATGGTTAATGTTTTCTTATTAGTTCCAATCCTATCATCACAATACTATACTTAGAGAAAGGCTTCACCCAGAAGGTACATGAAATAGCTCCAAGCTAAAATTAAACCAGCCTGCTCTTTTTAAATGATCTCAGCAAGAGACAGTTTGGCAAATGACGTTTCCATTTCCAAATCATATAATAACAGAAATATATGAAAAATGCGGTATGGTAAATGAATGTTAATATATCTAAAAGGACATCAGTTCCTACCCAGCTAATCATGTCATAAAATGTGCATTATTTCCATTATATTTTGAATTAGACTCCTGTGCAGCCAGCAATAGCTAGTGAAGTAAAATAACAAAGAGGAAATGGAGGTTTGCTATTTGCAAAGTGCTATCTGCAGTAGCACTTATTGTGTGTTGGTTAATGCCTCATTTTAGCCCTCATTTTAGCAATCCCTGTCTGTTCACTAGCAAGTGTTCCAGAAAATAAGTTTGTCTTCAATAACAGAGAAGTTGGATGGTGAGATAGAGTCTGAGATTGAAAGAAGCCTGAAATGTATGAGTGACAAGGAGAGGAAAAGTTTAGTCCCTCAAGAATGAGAATTAAAAGAAAAATTGAGTGATAGGAAGCTTCTATAGAGAGCAAATCATAGAATCTAGCTCTCAGGTAAGCTCTGCAAGCATGTAACTGCTGATCCACCTTGCAGTTGTCAGTTTTGTACATTATAGCTGTACAACTAACATATAAAGATAACATGCAGGAAACAGAGGGGAAGAGAGAGGGAACTGAACATCAGTGATTGGTATTTCTAAATGTATTAATATTTAATATATAAAGTATGTAATCTCAATGTAAAGTGTAAAATATATGTACACATACATATATTCCTTTTTTTAATTAAAAGGCAATATTTTTTTTAGTTAGCATTCTAATATATTTTACTAAATAGTCTATGTTCTCTGCTTTATTTGACAAAATCTCCAGCAAAGTTCAAATGAAAGAATAAAATGGACCATCATGTTGACACTATTCACTAGCCAGTAGCCAATCGATTCAAGTCTTAGAGAAAACTCTGCCTGCCTGCCTGCCTGCCTGCCTGCCTGCCTGCCTATCTATCTATCTATCTATCTATCTATCTATCTATCTATCTATCTATCTATCTATCTATCTATCTATCTATCTATCTATCTATCTATCTATCTATCTATCATGCTGAGCTTGTTGATCAGAAAAAGGTCAGCAGTTTGGCAGTTTCAATCCCGAGCACCGCATAAACGGAGTGAGCTCCTGTTACTTGTCTCAGTTTCTGCCAACCTAGCAGTTCAAAAGCATGTAAAAATGCAAGTAGAAAAATAGAACCAGTTTGGTGGGAAGGTAACAACATTCCATGTGCCTTCAGCATTTAGTCATGCTGGCCACATGACCATGGAGACTCCTTTGGACAGTCCTGGCTCTTCGGCTTTGTGACAGAGATGAGCACCACCCCTTAGAGCCGCAAACAACTAGTACATATATGCAAGGGGAATATCTATCTATCTATCTATCTATCTATCTATCTATCTATCTATCTATCTATCTATCTATCTATCTATATCACACAAACACACACATAAATGTATATATACTTGTTGTGACTGGAAGGGTTGAGCCTGCTGTGAGTTTTGAATCTGATGCATCTGAAGACGGAAGGTTTGAACCTGCTGTGAGTTTGGAGTCTGATGTATCAGAGGACACAGGTGTGAGTGATGAGGAGGGTTTGGCATTGGAATTGGAGCCTGCTCTAAGGAGAGATGCAGACGTGAGCCAGGAGGATGAGAGAGTGTCGGAGACACGATCATCTCCAGAACCTTCCACTTCATTCATACCTCAGGTGTCAGCAGCTGATCCACAGAACGTGCCAGAGGCTTCGAGCGATGACGAGACTGACGGATGTTGGTTTGATGCTAGGACTAGAAGAAGATTGAAACATCAATCACAAAAGAAACATCAAGCCAGAGATTAATTAGAGAGACTGACACGCCCCTTCAGGGGATATAAGGAAGCGTGCTAGCTCTTAATCCTTGTTCGAAGCAAAGTGTCTTTTGGTTTGGAGAATGCGTCTGACTCTCTCGGCTGCAGCGTCTTGATTTATGGTTAGCTCGGACTTGCCAGACAGATTCCAGGAAGACTGCCAAGGACTGTGTAAACAGAAGCAGTTAACTCTACCATGTCTGGGTTTGTCTGTTTGAGCATTTGAACTTTGGAACTTTGGATTCTCACCTGTGGATACAGGTGAGACAGAACATTTACTTATATGTATAAGTTTCTGTTAGGAATCCTTAAAATAACAGCAGAGCTAGAGCCATCTAGTTGTTGCATAGCACCTTTCTACTATAGGTAGGTAAAGTATAGATGAAGTATACATGAAGATTCAAAATGTCTGGAATCTCTTACTATTTTTTTCAAATGTAGCTAGCATAAGACTTGGAGATAGCCCAATTTTATTAGTAACTTCATCTGACTCAGTTTATTGTCAAAAATATCCTAAGTAGAAATTGTTTTTAGTATGCTGCTAAAACAGTATAGATTGTCAGTTTAGGGAACACGTATCATTTTTTTTCTCCTTTTATTAAAATTTAAAATAGAGATAACGTTACAAAAATAGACATGGTTTTACCATAATAGACTGCAGGCTGAAAAGCTTGCTAAATAACTGTTTCCAAGCATGGACATGGGAAATCTATCATATTTGTGCAAAGAAAGGGATAATATGTTAGTGTGTCTTCTCATCATTTCTACTGTGGTGACACTGTAACCTCTATGCTTCAGGAAGATCAGATATCTTATTATGGTCCATGACCAAAAGGTAACCAATCATACACAGACATCAACAAAACTCACAGTTCATGTTAATAAACTGAAAATATTTGTACCTCCCCCTGCAAAGAACCAGTAGATAAGGTTTCTTCAGCGATAGCTTCTATGGTGACTTAGTGAGAACATCATGTGTTTTCCAATCTCTTGCCCTTCACAGGCTTTCATTTCAGATGTTGATATATTTCTGTCCTTTAACCATCCCAGCTTTTATAACATCTTTTTTTTTCCTTCTAAAAAAAACCCTTGATATATTTGGAGCCTTGCATCAATTTGCTAACAGATGCCAAAGCATTACATGCAACAGAAAGCGATTAAAGACACCAAAATATTAAAAATATATTATTTTATATCATGTAAATCTAATCATTCAGACTCTGCTTGGTACTTCCCCTTGAAAATGTAAAAGGAAAAATTCTAAAAACATAGCAAAAACAAAAATATAGAGATATATAAACATTAGGAAACAAAATATTTATTCAAATTTATTCGAGTACTGGGTATGAGCCTTGTAAATCTTTCACATTTCTTTTCAATATTTATCAATCTTTGAGAACAATTTAAATGTTTCCCTCCCTTCTTCATTATTATGTTAATTATTAATAAACATACCATTGGATAGTCATACAGTTTTATCTTACAAATTATTTACTATTAATAAGCAAAATAATTATTCAAATTCATTCTAGTAACTGGTATAAATTTCCTTATATAGCTTTCAAATTTCTTTTCAATATTTTATCAATCTTTAGAATGTTATAATTTTAGAATGCACAAATTTAATGTTGAATGAGATTTCATATGATAATAACAATAAGACTTAAAGGTGTTGCACTCTGATTGGCAACCATAGGGGGAATTTTGCTTTTTAAGAATGTTGGAAGAGAACATATGAAATTATAAACAAGACAGATGAAAGTATAACTTAATAAATAAAAAGATATAGAAATTTAGGTAAAAGAAATCCAATTGAATAAGAAGAAAATGAGATAACCATAAAAGAAAATTAAGAGAAATAAAGGGAGAAATAGTGAAAAGTTGGAAAAAGAGTAATAATATATAAAGCTGAATACATAAGATGAATATATATATGAAATTGTGTCTGTATGGAAATGTGATAACCCGGAACCATGATGTACGCAAATAAGATGTTTTATTTGTTTTATTTGTTTAAAACTCTCCCTCTCTCTCTCTCTCTCTCTCTCTCTCTGTGTGTGTGTGTGTGTATATATATATATGGCATATATATATTCTTAAGTTTTCGCGGGTACTTACATGTATGGCATTCAGCTTTGTTCGGGTATTTTCCCATGTCATTGTAGTTGCGCTTTTAAAGTTGCAGCAACGTTTCGGCAGAATCTCATCTGCCATTATCAGGCTTCTGTATAGTGTTCATCTGTGAGTCAGACTTTTACAGTGGTTTCAGATTTAAATTTGGGGCAGCCTATTGCTGTGACAGAATGGTTTTTTCTTCATCCTGATTTGTTGGGAGTCTTGATCTGTGTTTATTGGTCTTGGAGTTTGCTGTGTTCTGCTTGATTAGTGTTTCTAATATCTTCTGTCTGTTTTTTGGCTCTTTTTGTATCTTGATTGGCTGGCAATATTGTGTTACTTTATTGGAGGCCTTTAGTACAGCTTGGCTCTGGGTAAATGGACGGCTATCATTAGTTCGGAAGCTAGGTTTCATCTGGGTGCCTGGTTGGGGTGTGTTTGAACTGGAGGTATCGGGGGGATATGTTTGTGCCTCGGTATTTGCCTGGCTTGTGGTGGGGAGATTTTTTTGTTTGTGAGTGCAGGCTTCCAAATGATTGATGATATATATGATATATGATATGATATATGATATATCATATGATATATATACATTCAGTAAAAAAGCTGGAACGTACTTCCTCATTAGTTCAACACATGAAAGCCACAGGTCATAGCATCGACTTCAATGGCACCAAAACCCTAGCCGCTACAGAAAACCCTAGCTATAGAATTATCAGAGAAGCCATAGAGATTGAAAAAAGATCTGAAAGCATGAATAGAAGAGATGACTCCATGAGACTGTCAATTATCTGGAAGTCTGTACTCACAAACAAAAAAATATCCATACCACAAGCCAAGCAAACACCTGGGCACAAACAGATCCCCCCTGATACCTCCAGCTCAAACACACCCCAACCAGGCACCCAGATGAAACCTAGCTTCCTAACAAATGATAGCCATCCATTTACTCAGAGCCAAGCTGCACTAAAAGCCTCCAATACAGGAACACAATGTTGCCAGCCAATCAAGACACAAAAAAGCCACAAAACATGTAGGGCAGGACAGCTGTTCCATAGGTCTGTTCATCTTCTAGGTCTCCATTATGTCTCAGTGTGTTTTTGTGGATCAAGCCGGTGATTTTGCTTTTGTGGAAGCTGTTGGCTGTCAATACTTTAGTCAGGGTGCATAGTTCAGTCTTTAAGTGTGTCTTGTCTGCCAGGTGTTTGGTTCTAGCAATTAGTGTTTTGGCCACGGAGTTTATCTGTGCTGGGTGGTGGTGGGATTGGGCATTGAGGTAGTGGTTGGTGTGTGTTTTCTTCTGGTATATGGTGTATCCTAGTGTGCCATCTGTTTTTTTGTAGATTAGTACATCTAGGAATGGTAGTTGTTTGTTTGTTTCCGTTTCCATGGTGAATTTGATTTTGGGGTGTGTGCTGTTTAGGTGTGTTAGGAAATTGTTTAGGTTTTCTTTTCCATGGGGCCAAATCACAAATGTGTCATCGATATATCTTAACCATAGTTTGGGTTTGTGGATGGCATTAGCCAGGGCTCTGGATTCGAATTCTTCCATGAACAGGTTTGCAATGACGGGTGACAGTGGTGATCCCATAGGGGCTCCTTCAATTTACTTGTATCTTTGTCTTTTGTATATAAAATATGTGTTGGTTAAGCAGTGTTCTGTTAGTTCCATGAGGTGTTTAGCTGGTTGGTATTTATTTTTGATGATTTCTAGAGTTTCTTTGATCGGGACTTGAGTGAATAGTGAAACCATGTCGAAACTTACAAGCAGATCTTCTTGTTTCACGTGTAGATCTTTGATCATTTCCAATAAGTGGTATGAGTTTTGTACATGTGAAGCTGCTGTTTCAGCATGGGGCTGTAGCTGTTTTGCTAAGTGTTTAGCTAGGTTTTGTAGTGGTGCTCCTCTGGAGCTGACTATGGGTCTGAGAGGTATGCCTTCTTTGTGTATTTTTGGGAGGTCGTATAGTTTGGGGCCACAATATAGTTTGATCCACAAAAACACATTGAGACATAATGGAGACCTAGAAGATGAACAGACCTATGGAACAGCTGTCCTCCTCTACATAAGAGGTACCACAGACAAAATCAGTAAGATACCACACAGACATCACATCAAGACTGGCTTCAAAGCAGACAGAAAAATAGCAGCCATCCTTAGAAACCCCAAAGATAAAATTGACCTGGAAAACCAAGGCATATACGAAGTCCCCCGTGCATCATGCTTGGTCACATACATTGGACAGACCAATAGAAGAATAAGTAACCACCTGAATGAACACAAAAATGCAGTAAAAAATCTGGAACACACTTTCTCACTAGTCCAACACATGAAAGCCACAGGTCATAGCATCAACTTCAATGGCACCAAAACCCTAGCCACTATAGAAAATCCCAGCCACAGAATCATCAGAGAAGCCATAGAGATTGAAAAAAGACCTGAAAGCATGAATAGAAGAGATGATTCCACCAGACTGTCAATCATTTGGAAGCCTGCACTCACAAACAAAAAAAATATCCACATGACTAGCCAGGCAAACACCTGGGCACAAACAGATCTCCCCTGATACCTCCAGCTCAAACACACCCCAACCAGGCACCCAGATGAAACCTAGCTTCCTAACAAATGATAGCCGTCCATTTACTTGGAGCCAAGCTGCACTAAAAGCCTCCAGTACAGGAACACAATGTTGCCAGCCAATCAAGACACACAAAAAAGCCACAAAACAGACAGAAGATATTAGAAACACCAATCAAGCAGAACTCCAAGACCAATAAACGCAGACCAAGATTCTCAACTGATCAAGATGAAGAAAAAACTATTCTGGCACAACAGTAGGCTAGCCCCAAATTTAAAACTTAAACAACTGTAAAAGTCTGACTCATTGACAAACACAATCCACAAGCCTGATGATGGCAGATGAGATTCTGCCAAAACGTTGCTACAAATTTAAAAGCACAACTATAATGACGTGACCATTTAGTTTGTGACCATTTATTTTTAGATAACAAAATCAATATTTATAAAATATTTATTTATATATGGAGTGTGTGAGTGTTTGAGAGAGAACGGAACAGAGACAACAGGAGAGAAAGGGAGAAGCTCTTTTCTCTTGCAATTTTCTTCCAAAAGGATTATAAAGACATAAGGAGAAAAGCAAAGTCATTCTCTTGCCCCTACCTACATTGGACTTTCTCTTTTGTTAAGGAGAAAGATTTAAAGTAGGAAGTCTGCTGTACAGTGTCAGTGCATGGTTTGCCCACATGATTCAGAATTCTTGCATTCAAAGCCTACTGATCTATGACATTCTCTCTGCTTCAGATCTTCCTCTATCGTAAGTTACAATGACAAATGGTTGTGTCACCCATATAGTCTCTGAATATCACATTAAAATATAAGAATGCCCCACAGGATTCTCAAGATAGGGAGAAAACATAACATTAACTTCTGCATAAAAGTAATAAGGTAGGAATTTTTATCATCCCTTCAAAAAGGAAACCCAATAAACCTTATATCCAGTGATATTAGAGGTTTTTTTTTTTGAAAGTATAAAAAAATCCTACCTTATTTCATGCAAGAATTAAAGAGGTCTGTTTAAATGTTTTCAGGGTCCTATGCCAAATGGAGAGTGGTTTTTACCTTTCTTTTTTTCTTTTGGTATGCAAATATGCTACACATGGTCAATCAATTCTTGTTAAAGACTCCAATTTTTCAAACTGCAGATGAATTGCTGTTGTGGATTATGAATGTGTTTAGTCAGAATGAAAATAAAATGAAGCATTCCCAATTCTTCATGAATCAATCAGAAAAAAACATTTTTCTCTGCTCACACACTGCTATTATAAGAAACATTGCAAGGATCAGTTAATAACAAATGTGAAATATAAATTAGTAGGAATTTTTCAATAGTACTATCTGAAGGGATAAAATCCAGAGGGAGCTTGTTCAAATCCTTCATCTAGACAATGTTACCATTTTTAACCACATCTCTTATCTCTGTCTCCATCTTTATCTATTCCTAGAGCTAATGGGGAACAAATTACGTATTACTCAGGAATGACACTAACTACCCAGTCTTGCACAAAAACAGAATATTACAATTTACATTTAAATGAGATTTGAAATGTTAATGAACAAAGTCGGTATTCTAATTTTCTCTACAAATACAGAGCATTAAGAGGGACATTTCTGGATGAATTACTTTTAGAAAGATGCTCTAAAATGGCTCAAGTGCCAATGTTGTTCCAGCTACCCTTCTTGTAGCACTCAGCAGGCCTAGCTTCCCCCACCATTATCCTTCTGCCTGTTATCATAGAAAGTACAGTTTCCAGAATTGCTATCTGGTGGAACTATTAAATCTGAGGATTCCCAAGCAAGATGATATCAGAAACCCAGCTGATGTTTTTATTTCCCTCACCCATTCATAGAACATTGAGCAAAGCCTTCTCTTACTGTAGCTCTTACCCTTCACTGCCCACAAGTGAACTTCTGTAGTTTCACCTCACATTCTTCTTCTCACATCATTATAAATCAACTTTTAACTTCTCTATTTGATTTTTCCAATTTTAATGTTTAAGCACTTTTTAATCTTTTATAATACTGTAAGCTTCCCACAGTTTCTGTATCAATGAGGTGGGCAGCGTATCAATCAATCAATCAATCAATCAATCATGACACTTCTATCAGCTTTTTAAATGTTTTCCTTACCTGCCCATTGACTCTGCTTGTTTGCTAATTAAAAGAGTTTTGCCATATTTCACTTGCCTAGAGGTGAACTGCTATGGGAGCATGAAGACAATGGAGGCACTGGACTCATTAGAGATAAAAGCAATATATATTAACTGTAACATATTTATTTTTAAAATATTTTTATTATACTGTGTCATAACTACAGTAACTTTTTTTTTCTTTTAATGACCTTGTAATCCCTTGCATCTGGGTGGAGCTGATGACTGAATGAAACTGAGCATTTACAGACAGGATGCCCTTCCTGAAGCCTTTCAAGAGTTCACAGAAGATATTTTCTCTTTGTACCCAGAGAAAGAACTATCTGCTGCTACCTAGGATCAAATTCACAGCCTCCTGAATGTAGGGCAAGAGCTCCACCTCTAGGCCACCTATCTCTCATTATAACTGTAATAAATAATAATATAAAAATATAGCCCTGCTATACTGCATTTCCTACCAGTACTTACAAACTCAATTCATAACATTGTCCCTAATAAAATATCTGAGAAATACCAATGTTTTTTTTATGTGCAATCAGTATGAAATAGTTTATCTGAATTCTTCTTCTGCATACAATCCTTCCACATAGTAGAATTCTCTATATTCTACTATGTGATATATAAAATTAAGCAAACTTTAACCATCCACAGTTAATCCATTAGCAATCGCAAAATATTATTCTTTCTGTCTTTTATTTATTTTTAATATTAATAATGTTTTAATGCATTTATTTGCTGTCTGTGACCATAATATAGATTGATTGATTGAATATAACTGACTGTGATTGCTGTTTTAAAGTAACACTGACTCATTTTAAATTGTGTGCAATGCAGAAACAGTTTTAATTGTCTGGGTGCCCATTTCTTTGACCTTATCTGCAAGGTTTTAAGAAAATTTCCCCAATTTACTGGCTTGGCCACAGCTCTCATGGGTTGCTTGCTAGAAAAATGGCATGTCTATAGCATGTCTTAGTTCTGAAGTATCATTGTGAAAGTCTGATAAACCTAGGGAAAAAATGGAAATGTTAAAAATATTTGTCTCAAGACCATTTTAGTCAGTGCATCTCTAGATGTATTAACTCTAGATGTATTAGCTCTCGATGTATTTGCTATATAATAGGCATCAAATGTTTCATAATGGAAATTGAAATAATAGTAGGTTGGCATCTTATTACTACTGTAGTATAATTTCACTCAAAGGCATGCCAACCAGTATTAGACTAATAGGGCTGAATGTTCATGGAAATTAAAAGCTTTATGAGTTTGTTTGCAAACAAAAAGCAAAATGAAGAATTAGTCTTTTAAACATTTGTTCTCAGGAGTTATGAAATAATACTGTATTAATAATTATAACTTTAATCACAACATATAAAGCTGGGAAAAGAATTAGGAAAGAATTAAGCAAGAATATTACATTACTTATGCTACATAGCTTATTTCTAGAAATAACTGATGATGAAACTGTTTTGGTAAATGTGTTTCAGAATAATTCTCTGATGGCTGAAAGTGATAATTATTATTATTTTTTTTAATTCAGAGAGAGGATCAAATAGGGATACTATCACAGTCCTTGGGACAATCTTATGAATTTGTGAAAGACGTTGAGCAGGGATTTTTCATCTTTCAGGCAAGGGGACATAGTACTGACCTAATGGGTCAATTATTTTGCTAAACATGATGTTTCCACAAATTCATATAGCTTCTATATATTATTTTCATGTAACTTATAAATCATACATTTTCCCTGCCTACATAAAATATTATTAGGTAGATTAGTTTAATCTTGTGCAACTCTCAGATAATCTTTCATTATCCTTTCTTAAACCAGTCTTTCAAATCATTTTCAATCCTCTCCATTTGCCTATTTCTTTTTTTTTAATAAAAGGTTTTATTTTTTTAAGACAAACATAATGTCAGTCTGTGCTCTCTTCAAATCCCAAGAAAGAAATACTCAGACTTCATGGTTAAAGCAAAGTTATCCCTTTACTGGGAAATAAAGTGAAAGCTTCAGATTTAATTCCGAATCTAAGGAATTGGCGCGCAGATCACATATACAAAGGAATGGAAATGCTCCCACCCCCCAAAGTCCAAATGAGTTTTCCAATTAAAAGTTCTGAATATGATCATATGGTCATCTCCAGGTGGTGATGAGACTGCTGTCGGTTGACCTTGACATATTTTGATAAAAGTTCGCAGTTGCGCAAAAAGGGACAGAAGCTAACCAAGAAATGGAAAGTTAAAGAAAAGAATCCCCCCTCCCCTTGCTAACCTAGCAAAGGAATGCAAAACACCTCCAGCTTTCTTCCCCTTCAAATTCCTCCCTCCCTCCATTGCTATTGACAGCTGAAAGACATAAATTAGCATAGCCGTAGAAAAGCAATAGTTAGAATGCAGATTATACATATTATGGATTATACATATTATGGATATCTTGAGGCTGACACATATACAAACAAAACATAAAAAACATAAAACCATCTTCCATTTTATATACATACAGTGTGTCAGTTGGTTACAAATCTTTTGTGCTATCCTTTTGTAGTCATTACTCACAATTTATATATTTTTTCTCATTGTCAAGTAACATATGCTTGTATATTTATCAGTTATTAGTCATCCATGACTAAACTATTTATTCCATCATTTTATATGAGATATTCCAAACTTTATTTTAAAATTTATATTGTACTTTCATCCAATGGTTATAAATATCTATATTATAGTTTATATTAATCTATTGAACTTCTGTTACAAAATTATCTAATCTATTACATTACCATGTCTTTTTGTCCAACCATTGATAAAACAAATCCCATATCATATAAAATTGCTCATCTTCTTGCTCTCTAATTTCAAACGTCAATTTACTCATTTCAGCACAGTCCATAATTTTCTTAATAACTTTCTCCTGCATAGGTGTTTTTTCATTTTTCCAATTCTTAGCAAATACAATTCTAGCCACTGTTAAAACATTTACGATCAAATATTTCAGCTCTTTATTGTATATTTCTGGTATAATTCCCAATAAAAAAGATCTCTGGTTTAAAGTCTATGTGTTGTTTTATCATTTTTTCCAACCATGTGTGGATTTTAGTCCAATATCTTTTTGCATCCGAGCATGTCCACCACATATGGTAATATGAACCAGGTATTTGATGACATTTCCAACATTTATCTGATTTGTTCTTAAACATTGTCACAATTCGCGTTGGGGGTAGATGCCACTTGTAAAACATCTTGTACAAATTTTCTTTATATGCTGTTGACATTGTCATTTTATAATTTTGAGACCACAATTTTTGCCACTTCTCTAAATCAATCACATATCCAAAATTTTTCCCCCAAGCAATCATCGTTTCTTTGACTTGTTCTTCCTCCAACTTAAATTCTAATAAATGTCCATAAAGTTTTTTAATTAACTTTTCATCAGTACACATCAGAATTTTGTCTAAATCAGTCAACTTATCATAAATACCTTCTGTTTTAAAATATTTATCAAATCTAGATTGTATTTGCAAATATGAAAACCAATTCATTTTTACACCTTCTTCTTCCAACACTTGCATAGATTTCAGTTCACCCTTTTCATTCAATATCTCACCATATCTAACTGTTTGTTCCTTTTTATATATTATTGGATAAGAAAAAGCTTCAATAGTTGATATCCATAATGGAATTTTAAAAGTAATATCATCTTTTTATCTTCTCCCAGTTCAAAATCAATGCCTCTCTAATGTAATGTCTTCTAAAATACCCCTGCATTTTAGTTCCCTTATACCAGAAGAAGGGATGCCATCCCAGCCATGCCCTTCTAAAGTCAATCATCTACTGTTCCTTAATATTATCCATTCCTTTACCCACATCAAATTTGTCTCTTGATAAAGAGGTCAAACAACACCTTGCATGAACATCACAGTCTTCTGCCTAAGGTAACAGCATCATATGCTAAATAATCATGATAATGATAATTAACAATAATAATTTACTTGTATCTGAAAAGTCATGGGAACATAAAATGGAAGAAGTTGTCAAAAATTCGACTTTTGAATACAGACAGATCTTCATTTGGAACACAACATGCCAGATATCACAGTTGTCAAAGCAAAACGTACAATTCATTGATATTGCTGTATTGGAGATGCCAGAGTCGAAGAAAAAGAACTGGAAAAAATCATGAAATATCATGACCTGGCGATCGAAACTACACAATTATGGATGAAACATGTAACAGTGATACTCATTGTCATTGGAGCACTTGGTACCATGTCCACAAATTTTATAAAATGCATCAAGAAATTGCAGCTTCCTGCCATAATAGCAGCAGAAATGTAAAAAATCATGCTACTTGGAAGTCATACATCTTAAGAAAAGATTTGGTTGATACCTAGGATTCTGGCAGCAACCTGTATCAACCATCAGAGCCAGTCAATGATATTTGTGATACATTTTTAAATGTTCAGTTCACTGAAATTCATGTTTAATGAATACAAGAGATAATAATAATAACAACAACAATAATAATAATGATGATGATGATGATGATAAGTTTGAAGCAATTGTCTATAGCATGGATAGTTTAATGTTTTGTGAACCACTATGACTCAGAATAGAATTAGTGATATACGGGGGGGGGGGGACAGAGAGAGACAGAGAGAGACAGAGACAGAGACAAAGAGGCAGAGACAAAGAGACAGAGACAGAGAGGGGAGAGACAAAGACATAGACAGACAGATAAGATCATATATCTAAATCTAGTCAAATTATATGTCGAGAGAACAATCCAAAATTAAATCTAGTTACACATACTGAAAGTTGAAGTACAGAATGAGCAAGGCCTTATTCCTGTCTGAATAATCTCTTTTTCACCAGACCCAAGTCTGGTGTCTTTATCATGCACTATTTTAACCTCCTAAACTCAAGTAACACTACCATGTCTTACTCTGTCCTTCTCCAGGTTGAATTATTTTGGAATTTTCCATCTCTCTATCAATATTCCCTGCTTGAATTCTTTTGCCGTCTTCATGGCTTTAGTGAAGAACTAAATGCTACACACTTTTATCTTTGTATCCTTAATTACTTAAGCAATTCCATCAAGCTATATCCTATTTAATGTAATGTAATCCGATGACTTTATATGCCCTCCATAACCCATGTAGAAATTCTATGAAGTAAGCATCCTACTGTAATTTAACTCATTCTTGTTAAAACATGTTTCATCCATGGTGTTTTTTAAATGGTTGGAAATTTGTCTGACCATATGTAAATTAATATGCCTGACCATAGGTAAATTAATTATTAAATGGCATGTTCATATTGTGTGTGACTAGAGAAGAAATTCTGATTTTCAAAAATCTCAGCTAAATTTAGTAGCACTTTTCTCTTTGCATTGCTAAATCATTCAGGGAGAAATCTTAATTCCATTGAAGTCAGTTTAAGAGCCAGATATTGCTTTGGGTTGGAAGAACAGCAACAAATCTTGCAAATACTAATTAAAGCATATTGAATTAATGAGAGGAATACTAAGGGGACCTGGTGGTGGAAAACAATTGATAAACATTACAAAGGCAGTTTTATATTAATCTTCTCCAAAATGTTCTGATGAGATCTTCTTGGGAACAAAAGCAGAAAGATGAAATTTAACTGTATCAGTAGCCATGCATTTATATCTTTTTTCACTTCTTAAATTGATCTTGGCGTCTATTTCTGCAAAATACCAAATTATTTTTCATAAAACAAATGGTTTATATTGTATGATTTTATTTAATTTTATTTATATATCAAATTTAGACATAGCCCATTCCACTCAAAGAAAACAATGTTATTATTGACAACTGGAAATCTTAGAGGATTCAGAAGGACACACAGGTGGAGACTTCTGGAAGCAGCATCCAAAACAACTAATCAAATCTAGAGGGGAAAAAAAGAGCTAGTTCAATGGTCTGAATAGAGATGCTTTTCATATATGTGTTCTATATGTTCTGAAACTTTTTTTTTGGAAGAAAAAAAACCTGTTAAACAAGAAGTGCCTAGTAAATCCAGTTGGGAAAAGTAGATTTCGCTTGTGAAGTACAGGATGAACTCAGAAAATTTAAGAAAGATTGGCCTTGGCTGCAGTCCTGGTGTAGAAACTCCTATCGATATTTTGGGCACAAGATTTATCTGAAAGTATTATAGAAACTCATTATTTATTGAGAGGACAGAGACTGGAAATGGAGCATGTTCTGCTCCTTTGGACTCAATTTAATACACCAAAGACTCATTGATAACCTTTTTTTTCAAGTCATAACTGACAGCACATCTCAGCCTCCTATTGATTACTTTTGCTTTCCCTGCATGAATAGAATTTCAAATAGTAGCAACCTGTTCATTATTTGTAAGTTTACTATTGGTAACGGTAGAGCAATCTTCACATCCTTAGGCTATCTGAACTCGGCCCAGGCCATCTTCTTGTTTTTCTTTCCCAGAACATGGGGTCCTTATTTTATGTTAATAACACTTAAAATAAAATCATTGAAACTGAAGGTGCTTAAATAAGCAATCCAGATCTCCTCTTAAATGTATAGAGGTATATAGGTAAACTTGATTTACAACCACAATTGAGCCAAAAAATTATGTTTTTAAGTGAATCATTTCTAAGGGAGTTTTGCTCCATTTATGACTTTTGTGCCACAGTTGTTAATTGAATCACTGCAATTGATGTCTGTAACCCAGCTGTTAAGTGAATCTGCCTTCCTCATTGATTTTGTTTGTCAGAAGGTCACAAAAAGTGATCACATGACCTTGGGATACAGAAACAGTCATAAATATGAACCAGTTGCCAAGCATCTGAATTTTGATCACATAATCGTGGGCATGTGGCAAAGGTTGTAACTGTGAAAAATGGTTGTAAGTCACATTTTTCAGTGCCACTGTAACTTTGAACGGTCACTAAACATACTGTTGTAAGTCAAGGATTACCTATTATAATATTTGATACTAATTTCTTCTGCTAAGCTTTTGACAATATAATATTATTGTATGTTATTTAGTTGTTTTTATTGGTTTAAATTCCAAATGCTACCTGATTTCCAACAATTAGAGATTCTATTAAAGTTGAATTTTAAACTTCAACTAATTCAATATCTTTTATTCACAAATATTGCCTCTTAGTACCTATATTATTAATATCCACAAAGCTAAAGAACAAGATAATGTGTGAAATAATGCATTACAGAGTCAGCACAGGTTTACTTTATTTACATCAAGAATTAAAAAGAAAGCCATATGGTTTCCAGAAATAGTAGTGTCATGTTTCAGCTATTTTTTTCACCAGTCCATTTTAGCTGCAAATACATTAATATTCAATTCAGAATCTATTCCAGTCCACCCCCCTGCTCAAGGAGGAGACCTCATACCACTTCAGACAAATGGCACCCCCTGCGCTCTGTTTTTTGGCCTCTTGGGCATCAAGGAAGCCTCCTGAGGGGTTTTGTTTTGCTCCCAGGAGGCTTCCTGAGGCCCAGAAAGGCAAAAAATGGAACTTGGAAGGGGCAGCGCACAGCACCCCCTCACCATGCACCCCTTTTTGCCTCCTGGGACTCAGGGAAGACTCCTGGGATCCTGGCACAGCTGGTCATCAGAACAGCTGATTGTCGGGAGGAAAAACAACCACCAGTTTGGCCGAATGGTAGCATTTTTTACTACTGGTTTGCCCGAACCAGACTAAACCAGTAGAATCCCACCACTGCCTCTGGTGCTTTGGAAAATAAGTTGATCTCTTCTTCTTTGTGGCAGCCTCTTAAATACTGGAATACTGCTATCATGTCACCCCTAGTCCTTCTTTTCTCTAGACTGGCCACCAATTCCTGAAACCATTTTTCATATGTTTTTGTCTCCTGACCCTTAATCATCTTAGTTACTCTTCTTCTCACTTTTCCCAAAAATTCAACATATTTTTGTAATGTGTTCACCAAAGCTGGATGCAGTATTTCAGGTTTTATATTAAGGTTTTTATAAATGGTAATAATAATAATAATAATATAGAATGCCACAGTAAAATCTAAACATACTATGTCTACAGTGTGTTGCTGGTCTACTAATATAGTAATTTTGTCAAAGAATGAAATAACATTGGTTTGGCTTGTTCTGTTTTTAACAAACCCCTGCTGGCTTCTAGTTATAACTTTATTTGTTTCTATATGTTTGCAGTTCTGTTTTTTTATTATCTTTTCTGATAACTTTCCAGGTTTTGAAAGATATTGAAAAATATAATATATTTTGTTATGCCCTGAGTATGGCAGCATGCCATATAAAATTCTTGGTGTTCAGTACATCACCCCCAACTCAACCTAGATAATCTACTAGTCTCAAATGAAATATCCAGACTATAGCAAAGATATCATCAATTTAAGGAACCTTCAAATTTCAGATTTTCTCCTTATCTAATCATTCAGGAAAAAAACAAAACAGAAGACTAGTTGTTACTTGCAGGACACCTGAGATATTTCATTCCCCAAAACTGATTATGCTTTCAGGTCCATCCATTCAGCCATACTCCACCCTTCTTTAATACATAGAAAATTTTAAAGATGCCTAGCTTTGGCTTGGAATCTAACAAGAGTTCTCAGTTCTGGTAATTGTGCTGCCTTTATGGGTGAAAATTTAATATGAAGAGAGTGATGTGTGCCTCCAAGGAACTGGCCTGAGAAATCTTGCTGGATTCTCCTTATCTGTGGCCATCACCAATACTTAGGCTTCAACTGAAGATGAGAGTGAAGGAATCCTAATAATCCTTTAACATTCCCACTTTATTTCCCAAGTAGCATTTTTATTTTCTACCCAAAGAGAATAATGCAATACAATCTTGAATGAACAGAGTATTTGAAGGAAGAGTTGGTCTATTAAATCCAAACGTCCATTAAATCTGAAATTGCATAATTTGAAACAATTTTCTCATTTCAGTGATTATATATAATTATTGTTTTATGCAATTTCATTGGCATGAAGAGATCAATTACATTGCTAAATTATATAAAATGATATAAATAACATACTTTCTGTGAATGGTCTGGACCATGTCAGAAACAATTGACATTTTTTATTATATGAAATAAGGTCTGAATGGAATTTTGTTCATTGCATCTCAAGTCCACTGAACAAAGGTCCAGATAATTGATGTTCTGATATCATCTCTTTTGTGCCTAATATCTAATATTCTTGGCCATTTACTTAAATTTTTCTAACAAAAGAATGTCTGGCTATTTCCAACTGATTATCAAAAGAGTTTCACACAGTGGTTCCATAAATCTTTTTTGTTCAACTTTGCAATCTTATAATAAAGTCTGCACATTATTTTGTATCTTTAAAGAATGCTTAATAAATGCAATACACTAAGCACATGTTCTCCATTTCCAAAAAGAACAAACCAAAAATAAGTACAGTTAACACATAAAACTCTCTCTCTCTCTCTCCTCAGAAAAAAAGCTCAGCAGGTATTGACGTTGGGAGAATGAAATAAGATATAATTGAAAGCTAAAGGATAGATGATTATCTGCTTATAGGAACACAGAAATGAAATTTTAAAATCCTAGCAAAGTCGAACAATTGCAGGACCCAAATTAAATGCTTACACTTAATTTCCTATCTGATATGACTACAGTGATGGTAGAGTTGATATCAGTGTCCAATCAATGCTATCACTGTCACAGTGATAGGTTGTGACAGTGATACACAATTTAAGGTTTCTTCCTATTTAACAATAACTTTTTTGCACAAGCAGATGTTAGCAAGGTAAAAAAATTGTTGTGTCCGTCAGCAAGGAGACCAGGAGGCAGTGACTGTGGTTTCAGCTCTTTATTTAGCCCCCAGAACCGATCTGGATCCAAGGGAAAACTTGCGGCTTTTTATTCTCAAGCCATGGCGGCCGCGGCCAATGGCACCGCTTTAAATCTCCCCCGATTCGTATCCGCCAATCGCGGGAGATTCTTAGCAGGCCAATCAGCGCGGCTTGCTAAGCCAATCAGATCACCCCACGCTTTGACCAATTAAAGCACGGGGTTTCAAGAATGCAAATGAAGGTACAGAACACCCCTCCCCTCTTGGTTTGGTCCTACGTAGCGTAGTCCCGTAAGTAGGCGGGGCTCCGCACTTGCCTACTGGACCTGCGCAGGTCAGTCGTTGGTTGGCTCCTGGCCAGTTTGGTCGGGTTCTCTGTGTCTCTCGGCCTCGTCGATGGAACTGCCTGGTAGGCCTTGCCGGGCCGCTTGTCGCAGCTCCCTCCCGGTCTACTTGGGCTGGTTGAGCTGCGGTTTTCACCACTCCCACCCGGTCTTTCTGGGCTGGTCGAGCTGGCCTGGCTGCTTCTCCCTGGTAAGGCTTCGAGCTGGCTGCTTGCTGGTGAGTATGGTTGGTTTCCTTCTGGGTTTGGGTTCCCGGGGTATTCCCTCCCTTCTTGGCTTGTGTTAAGGGGATTTTCTGTGTCTGGTTGCGTGTCGGTTGTGTTTCTTGTAGCCATTCTTGATCTTATTTGATCGATGTGGCGTTTCCATGCTCGTCCGTCGGTTGTTTGCAGCCGGTACGAGCGGGGACCTGTCAGTTGGGTTATGGTTGCTGGTACCCATAGTGGGTCTCCCGTTAGATTTTTTGCATAGACAGAGTCGCCTGGCGCAAAAGACCGGTGCTTGCTGGAGGAGTTTGGGGTTTTTTCCGGGTTGTATGTGGGGTGTAGTCTGTCGAGTGGGGACCTTATTTTCCTCCCCATTAGTAGCTCTGCCGGGCTTTTGTTCGTTGTTGTGTTCGGGGTTATATGTTGGATAAAAAGCATTTTATTTATTTTGTCTTGGATTTCCCCGTGTTCGATTTTCTGGATGGTTTTTTTGTGAATTGAACCATCCGTTCCGCCCTTCTGTTCGCCGCCGGATGCACCAGAGCTGTCAGTGCGTGTCATATGCCCCATTCTGCTAGGAATTTTTCAAATTCCAGCGAGGTGAATTGGGGCCCGTTGTCCGACACGATGATATCCGAGAGGCTGTGGGTTGCGAATAGTTTGCAAAGTTCCTTGGTTACGGCCTCTGTGGTGGTGGATTTCATGTTGCTTACCTCCAGCCAGTTGGAGTAAGCATCTACGGTTACTAGGAATGTAGGTCCCTTGGTGGGCCTGGCAAAGTCTATGTGGACCCTAGACCAGGGTCCCCTGGGGGTTTCCCATTCCAGGATTGGTGCCGCGGGAGGGCTCGGTCTGGTTTCTTGGTGGTGTTGACACCTTGCCACCCAGGCCTCGATTTGCTTATCCATCCCTGGCCACCAAGCATAACTTCTGGCCAGGGCTTTTGTTCTAACTATGCCCAGGTGCCCCTCATGTAACAACCCCAATACCTTCCCTTTCAGTTTTTCCAGGATAACTACACTATCCCCCCACAGTACACAACCTTTTTGCAGCGAGAGTTCCGTTTGCTGGTTCCGGAATGTTTTGAATGCTTCGTCGTTGTTCTTTTCTGGCCACCCTATCTCTACCCAATGTAGCACCCGCGCCAGACGTTTGTCTTTATTGGTTTCTCGGGCAATGTCAGACGCGGTTATGGGTAGATCGAGCAGAGTCTCTATGCTGAGGGTGCTCGTCGTGGGTGCTGGGTCGGTGTCTAGATCAGGTAGCGGCGAGCGGCTCAAAGCGTCTGCATGTGTGATAGTTTTACCAGGTCGGTGTGTGAGCCGGTAGCTGTAGGCGGCAAGGAATTCGGACCACCTTGTCATCCTGGGAGATAAAATGTTCGAGGTGGCCCGGTTCCCTGCCAGGATGCCCAGCAATGGCTTCTGGTCCGTGATGATTGTGAAAGTGCGGCCGTAGAGGTACTCGTGGAACCTCTTCACTGCTGCGATGATGGCTAGGGCCTCCTTGTCCAACTGGCTATAGTTCCACTCCGGTTTGGTGAGTGTCCTGGAGAAGAAAGCGATGGGTGCTTCTCTTCCATCCAGGATTGTGTGGCTGAGGACGGCGCCGACG
>BHEV01001160.1:2466-18222 GCA_004319985.1 Emydocephalus ijimae
ATGTGGGCAGCTAAGAAAAACTATATCATTAACCATTTAGATGCAGAAACTGCTTATTTGCATGCACCATTGCAACACACTATATATTTGAAAAAGCCAATTATTATAAAAGGCAATAAAGTAAATAGAAATGATTGTTGGAAACTCAAAGAGAGTCTTTACGGGTTGAAACAATCTGGCTTTGAGTGGAACCAATATATTGTGAAAGAATTAAACAATATAGGTTTTAAATCTGGTTTAGCAGATCCATGTGTGTTTAAAAGAGAAAATAATGGAACGGTGTCATTATTGTTATTATTTACAGATGATATTGCTTTGATAACTAAGACTAATAATGAAGCTAATGAGATTATATCATTATTAGCCAAAAAGATAAAATTAAAGCATTTAGGTGAAATTAAAAAGTATCTAGGATTGACAATTAACAAAACAAAAAATGGATTTAAGATATCTCAAGAAGATAAAATTTGCCAATTAATTAAAACGTATAAAATGGAACTTTGTAAACCAGCAAAGACTCCAATGAGTCAGGAAGTTTGCCAAACTGAATGATCAAAGTCCCAAATTTGATAAGTCCATACATCAATCTTTGATTAGTAGCTTATCATATATAAGCAATTGGTCAAGTCCAGATATAGCTTATAGTGTTAATCAGCTGGCACGTTTTAATTCAGATCCACATCAATGTCATTGGCAATCATTAAAGAGAATTTTAAGATATCTTAAAGGAACAATGAACCATGCATTGTATATAGAACCAAAGGGTGATTTGAGTCTTAGTGCCTATGCAGATGCAAGTTTTGCAACTGACATAACCACTAGAAAATCAACATCTGGGATGGCTATATTATTTGGTAAGACACTAATAGGATGGAGGTCAATCAGACAACAGCATATCAGCTTGTCAACGATGGAAGCAGAATTTTCATGTCTGTCATTACTATGTACTGACTTAATTCTGTACAAACAGCTATTATTAGACATGGGTATAACTGTTAAAGATTCCATTATTGTGTACGAAGACAAGCAGGCAGCCATAAAGTTAGCTACTAGTATTGCTGTAAAAACTAGATCAAAGCATACTGATTTAAGATACTTAAATGTTAGAGAATCTGTAAAGAATGGCCTAATTATATTGGAATACTGCATGATGGAAGAAAACATTGCAGACCAGTTTACTAAAGCTCAAGGAGTAATTAAGTTTAAAGAAAGTTGTCACTACTATAATTTAAAAGTGTAAATAATTATATTATTATTATTTAACCTAAAAGGGGGGGATGTTAGGCATAACATTGTTTACCCTAACTGGTTTAGGTAAAATAATAAATATGTTATCATGGTTTATTAATTAAAGTGTCTGCAACTTTAACTGCAGGAATGTAATTTAGGGAGTGGTTGTGAAAGCACTTTAAAAGAAGCAAGACGACAGCNGAATGGACTGTTATTTTGACTATGCTATAAAATCTAAATGGAATAAACTATATTGTGATAGCACAAGCATATCTGTTATTTTTACTGTATGTTAACAAACATACAAGCTTATCTCACTCATTTATCTGTATGCCTATNGTTTTCTTTACTCGAACGGGAGAGAGAAAGGACTGTTGATTGATTGTAAGTGAACTGACATTGGATATTCTACACGGACTTTGCTAACTGAATATCCTTGAATGGACTGACTAAATNTCTGACTAACGCTGCACATTCTGTTTAGCTTGTCTCCTTAACCCTGGTTGGGGAACACAGGCTAAACAAACTGTTATAAGTTGAGGACTACCTGTATCCCTTTATTTAAAATATTTTCTTTTTTTAAAAAACAAATTTTATTAATTTTACAAAAACAATGCACAAACAATCAAGGCATAACAGCTTACAAATTCTTTTCTAAAGAAAAAAAAAATAATTAAAGAAGAAAACCAACAGAACATACAAAATGATTCCAAATTATAATATCAAGATTTACGTTATCGATTTAACTTCATATCTTATCCCAACTTCTCCTTTTCATTCTAGTTATCCAAATTATATTTCTTGCTTATTAAAATTTTATTGCCTTTTATCAACATACAAAACACAGAACATAGAAAACAAAACAAAACAAAACCGAAAATATCTTTTCTGAAGGCTGCTTGATCCCGAGTTAAAACTCTTCACACAGACGAAATTCAAACATCATATTCACTTTATATATCCTTCCATATCTTACTGTTGAAAATTACCATTTTTACCATTGAAAATTACCATTTTCAATATCATTCTTTGTCTGTTCTATTTCCAGTTATCCATTCATCTTTTTTCTTTTAATATACTTCTCCTATACACTAATTGGAGTGACACCTTTAACTCATTGCCCGAACTTAAAAGTACTTCATGTAACACTTAATTTATCTTGGGATTCTGTTTAGTACATTCCAAAATTACACAATAAATTTTATCAGAAAAGTCAATAACTAAAAAAAAAACCCTATATAACCACTATCCATATCATTTAAAAAAAAAAAACTAATCATATATATTAATATTTATATCTTAAACATTCTACTCTAGATACACATATAAAAGCACAATCTTATGTACCTTCCAGAATCCCCCCCTTTTTTTCCCAATTAGATTCACCCATTGTCTCTAAATAGGCTTTTTTTCTTTAAATCTTGCTTCCCACCATTGAGGCTTCTCCTCCCCCCCTTTCTCTCTTGCTTATTCTTCTCCTTGCCCTTTTTACCCCTTTGTCTCTCCTCCTCCCTTTTCTTACTCCCTTTCCATTGCTTTCTAACCTTACATCCACCTTTCCTCTCATTTTTCTCTTTTTGGTTGTTTTTTCAAACCTTAAAATCCCCCTTTTTTCTCCTCCTCCTTGGAAAAAACCCATTGTTCATCAAAGATGGCTTCTTCTTGCTCTTCTTCTTTGTCCCAGTCATTCTGCTGCGTAGTCAACTTTTCATAAGTACATAACGCCATTTCTAAAAATTGAAATAGAGTGCCCAAAGTATCTTTTCCATCTTGTTCTTCCTTTTTATATTTTTGATATTCAGTCTTTAGTTCATCCACAAGCGATGCCATCATGAAAAGAGAAACTTTTCCCAAAACAACCACCCAAGTATTTTTAATCAAAAATAATTTTAAAAAAATTCCAAAAATTAATACTTTTTTTCCTTCTTCTACTTCTCTTTCTGGGTTTACTATTTAATCAAAGAGGTCCAATTACCATATATCTTTCTTTAGAATTCTAGGCAATCTCCTCCTTTTTCAACTTCTGCTCCANTTTTCCTCTCCCTTCCCACTTGCAACATTTTTTTTAAAAAAAAGATCAGAAATCCATACCTCCAATAAGGGTTTTCCGATTTCTTAGATTATTAAGTCCAATGTCCAAAGAGTCTTTTGTCCCTTGGCTTTAACTTTCAAAATAATTCACCTTCAANTGCCATCCACCACCTCGGGAAAAAGGGGTTTTTTCGGATGAGGAGGGGGTCTGCGACACCCACAACACCCTGTTCAGCTCCCCCCTCTCTTCGGCTGCCTCTACAGGGCAGCCATATCCCCCTGACCCATTTGGATTGGGGGCACCTCGGCGGCAAGCGCAGTAGGAATCGCGAACAGTCGCGAATTCCTGCTGCCACCGAAGCCACACGGAACTGGAATCCACCTTTATTTAAAATATTTTCATGGATACAATGCAGTGGTAATGGTAGTCAGAAACTAGGCAGGCCTTGTATCTCACCAAACAATAACTTTATTCATATTGACCCATGAACTAGGGAATAAGACAGATTTTAACTGTCCTTCAAAGGCTTGCATAATGGCATAAGAGACTGTTACAAAAGACAAGAATGGCCACTGATAAGATATATTTTCTAGGTCCCACAAGGTGACGTTTCTTTAAAGAAGGGATCTGGAATTTGTGTTTCCTGCTGGAGTTTGTGGGATGGACATATTCCACCAGCAAAAGGCAATCCTGAAAATAACTCAACCCTGGGACAGATTAGCAACAAACTGTTTTAGGGTTTGTATATACTTCCCTTCTTCCCTGAAGATTTGTTATCCTGGAAGCCCAAGATCTAAGCATATTAGCATTGGGGAAAATGCAATAGGTGGTTCAGATCCCTGAAGGTTGTATATATGTATAAGTGATACAATTAATAAGCTGTTGAAATCTTAAGAGACAAAAATCTAAATTTGGACAAAAAAATTAGATACACACCCATAATGAAGAAAGTATATGAGGAATTATCTGACAGTGGAATATCTAGAATGAGTAATATATAACTATTCTTTGATTTTACAAATACAATATAGGTCTGCTTACAGTATTATCCTGTATCACACCAATTACAAACCTATTTGCAAATTAATTCACAATATGATGTCCCAGCAGGGATCCTAATTTCAGGCAAGTATCAATTTCAGGCAAATAACCTTGGTTTAATTAGTTTACATTTCCCCATATCTGTTCTGGTTGGGTAACATGTTTGTCCCACAGGGAGTGACATTCATCCTCCAGGAGGCACTACATGGGTAGAAATGTCCATCCCCATAGAATTAGGAATGAAAAGCAAGTGTTTCTCTATAACTTCCTGAACTACAAATGCCATCATCCTTCTCTTGCCAGCTGGAGAATTCGATAGTTGAAGTCCAAACATTTTAGAGTTGCCAAGTTTGAAAAACACTACAATTAACTCTTTCTAGCAACAAAGAATAAATTAAGGGTTTTTAAGTTGATACGGCTACAGCTTATGTTAAGAAAACCATTGACAAAATCATTATTAAGTCTTCAGTTCTTAACAATGTTTCATAAGTGCCCAAGTTCATAAGTTGAAAACTGCACTTTCGGAAGCTATGCTCCAGTGATGGGATTCAAAAATTTTTACTACCAGTTCTGTGGGCATGGCTTGATGGGAATGGCAGGGGAAGGTTACTGCAAAATCCCATTCCTTCCCCACCCCAGTAACCTGCTTTCTATTTCCGTTCTCCTATGCAGGGCAACAAAAGAAGACCCAGCCAATCAGCTGGGTCTTGGGAGGCAGATAATAGATGGGGGTGGGGCCAGTCAGAGGTGGTATTTTACTCAAAATTTCCACTACTGGTTCTCCAGAACTGGTCAGAACTTGCTGAATACTATACTCCCGGAATATAACTAGAAAGATTCTAAAGTTTGTAATGCCAATTTCTAGGAGCAGAAACATTGTTAATGCTTATTGGAACTCCTCCTATTATGCAGAGTTCTGCCTTTCTTGTTCTCAACCATTTCACTTTGTCTATTAACCAAATCCACAGATTTAAATTGCTTCTCTAGAAGCAAACTGCTGATTCAAAGAGCAATGAAACTAAAATATATGCAAAATCCTAAGTGAGTTTAATTGAACAAAGAGGCAAAAAGTCCCTTCCTTGTCTATTTCAAGGAGGCAGCAAAACTCCCGACAACCACTAGATAGTAGAAAGGAGTTGCTCTATTTCTATGCGGTCATCCTTTTTCCCCCAGAACCAGATTTGTAGTTTTCTGTAACTGTAATAAAACTGAAAATGAATATATTATTTATAACAAGTTGAAAAAAGGATTGGATTGCTATATCACAGTTTTGAGAACTTTATAAGGCATACCTTTTAAAAAGACCCAATTACTAGGAATAGAATCATGTTTGGTGTAGAGCTTTCTCAGCTGTAAAAGTGCTTGCTTTAAAGGAACAATTTTATAGTAGGCAGATCCTGTGGGCTAAAACATTAATGTATCTATAGGAATGGAAAGAAGGGGGGGCAAGGAGAGATAATAAAAACACAAACAAATCAAAGCAGGAAAAAGTGAACCAGAATTTTTCATCCATTATGAGCTACTTTTCTTATGGTAATTAGAATGAGAAAAATGTCTAATTGAGTCAAGAATAGAATAGAATAGATTCTTTATTGGCCAAGTGTGATTGGACACACAAGGAATTTGTCTTGGTGCAAATGCTCTCAGTATACATAAAAGAAAAGAGACATTCATTAAGAGACAAGAATCATAAGGTACAACACTTAATAAAAGTCACAGGGTAAAATAAGCAGTCAAATCATACTAGGAAACAGTCCATATAAATCGTAAGGATACAAGCGACAAAGTTTCAGTCATACAGTCACAAGTGGGAGGTGATGGGTGATAAGGAGTGATAAGAAGATTAACAGTAATAGCAGTGCAAACTTTGTAAATAATTGAACAGTATTGAGAGAATTATTTGTTTAGCAGAGTGATGGCATTCAGGAAAAAACTGTCCTTGTGTCTAATTGTTCTGGTGTGCAATGCTCTATAGCATCGTTTTGAGGGAAGGAATTGAAACAGTTTATGTCTGGGATGCGAGGGGTCTGTAAATATTTTCACAGCCTCTTTTTGACTTATGCAATATACAGGTCCTCGATTGAAGGCAGGTGGATAGTAATTGTTTTTTTCTGCAATCCTAATTATCCTCTGAAGTCTGTGTCTGTCCTGTTGGGTTGCAGGACCAAACCAGACAGTTATAGAGGTGCAGATGATAGACTCAATCATTTCTCTGTAGAACTGTATCAACAGCTCCTTGAGCAGTTTGAGTTTTTTGTGAGTTGGTGCAGAAAGAACATTCTTTGTTGTGTTTTTTTGATGACATTTTTGATGTTAAGTGTCCATTTTAGGTCTTGTGATATAATAAAATCTGGAAATTTGAAGGTCTCTACTGTAGATACTGTGTTGTCCAGTATTGTAAGAGGTGGTAGTATGGGAGGGTTTCTTCTAAAGTCTACCACCATTTCTATAGTTTCGAGTGTGTTCAGTTCCAGATTGTTCCGGTTACACCTTGAGGCAAGTTGTCCTGTCTGTATGTGGATTTGTTGTTGTCTTGAATGAGACCAATCACTGTTGTGTCATCTGCAAACCTCAGTATTTTAACAGATAGATTATTTGAGATGCAGTCATTGGTATATAGGGAGAAGAGAAGTGGAGAAAGCACACAGCCTTTGGGGGCCCTGTACTAATTGTACAGGTATCAGTTATTCTGCCTAGCTTCACCTGCTGCTTCCTGTCTGTTAGGAAGCTTATGATTCACTTACAAGTGTGTTCAGGTACTGCTAGTTGGTTTAATTTACTTAGAAGAATGTCTGGAACGATGGTATTGAATGCTGAACTGAAGTTTACAAAGAGAATCCTTGAGTACATATTTGGAGATTCAAGGTGTTGTAGAATGTAATGCAAAGCCATATTAACAGCATCATCTGTCAATCTATTTGCTCGGAATGCAAACTGCATGGGATCGAACAGCGGATCCATGATGGTTTTCAGGTGGGACAGCACTAGCTTTTCAATGATTTTCATAACTACAGATGTTAGAGAAACTGATCTGTAGTCATTCAGTTCGTTGATGAAGGGCTTCTTTGGCACTGGGATGATAGTAGAGCATTTGAGGCAAGAAGGAACATAGCACATCTCTAGTGATCTATTGAAGATTTGGGTGAAGATGGGGGCCAATTGGTCAGCACAGACTTTTAAACAAGACGGAGTTATATTTTCTGGCCCTGGTGCATTTCCTGGCTTCAGTTTGTGAAATAGATCTTGCACTTCTTTTTCTGTGATCGCCAGAGATTGTGAACCCAATGGATTGGGACCAGTTGTAGGAAGCTTGGCTGTTGTTCATATGTTTGAGATGGGGTGTGTGAAGATAGGTGGCTGTAATTTCCTTTCAAACCTGAAGCAAAACACATTCAGGTCATCGGCTAGTTGTTGATTTCCTTCTGCCTAGGAAGGAGGTTTGATGTAGCCAGTGATGTTTTCCACATGTTTGCTGGTTCATTTGTTGAGAACTTATTCCTTAACTTTTCAGAATAGCTTCTTTTTGCTGCTCTGATATCTCTTGTTAATATGTTTTTGGCCTGATTATACAGCATTCTGTTACCTATTTTGTAGGCTTCCTCTTTGGAACGATGTAGCTGCTTAAGTTTAGCTATGAACCAAGGTTTATTGTTACTATATATTTGCAGGTTCCTTGTTGGTACACATAAGTCTTTGCAGAAGCTGACATATGATGTTACAGTATCTGTGAACTCATCTAGGTCTGCAGAGGTATCTTCAAAAATATTCCAATGTGCAATCAAGGCAAGCCTGGAGCTAGATTGGCTAGATTTTTGCTTGCCACAGGTATGGTCTACAACATTGTATTGAACTATTCTAATATACAGACATTGCTTGAAACTAAACTATTTTCATGGTGTGTGTAGAGGAAAACAAGTCAAGGCACAGAATTGAGAGGGATGGAGGATGCTGTACCCTGCACAGATATGCAGAAAGATAGAGAGATTATAACAGTTTCCGTGAGCTTCTTCCCATGTCCAATCCAGATTTTGCAAGCATCTTAATCCAACAGAATCATTTATATCAATATTGCTGTTAAATTTGGACAAATTTCCCCGAAAGTTTAAATTAGACTCTTAAAAAATCATTAAGCAGTGCAACCACAACAGGAAGCTGTTGTCTGACACAAATCCCCAAAATAGCCAAATTTATAAGTTTGCATTTGTGATTTTTAAGGAACACAGACAATACAACTATCCAAGCAATAGATAGCAAAGAGTTTGATTACGATGCAGCATGGAGATATCTCTGTTCAAAACCAAAATAATTCCCCAAACCTAGAACTTATTCTGGACAATTATGTAGTGCGTCCAAAAAAGTTGGCTAGATTTTTGCTTGCCTTGCTTGGTCTACAATGTTGTATTCTATTTTTTTCAGATAAGGAAATATTGCACTTTATAGTAAGCAGCAAGTTTGTAGTTAAAAAGCCATCAAGTTATCTATAGATTTAAATCACACCATGTCATTAAATCTGGCAGTTAAATATATTATTCCATGCTATCTATTGCTGATATCCTGCCGGATCTTTGTAAAATTCAAATTTTCACTAATTGTGATGCCAGCAATGTCTTCCATGTGAAGTGGGATGAAAAATCAAATTAATGAAATTTCTGTACTTTATCTACATTACGTATAGTTACATCTTCCAATATATCTGAAATATTTCAGAGAAAACTAAACCAGGCACTTAAAAGTTTGCCTGGTGTGAGGATAATTGTAGTTGAATCCTGCTTACTAGAGAAGCGGCAACTGATACAGAAATGAAAAAGGCTATGACATTAAATCCAAATAAATTTGAACAAAAGATATCATATTTAGGACATGTAATCTCATCTGACAGGCCCAGCAACTAATCCCAGCAAGGCAGTTCTGAATAATTCAAGACTGGGTCCAACATACAGGACTTCAAGAAAATCAGAAATATCTTTGATAAATTCTGCCTACATTTAGCAACTAGCCCCAGTGTACTAGTCAACAAAAATGGTGGCAGAGTGATCCTGGAAATGGCTTAAAGCATTTAAGGGATTAAAGCAGTTTGTCATCAATATGCTTGTACTGAGAATTCCTAGGAAAGCAGCAGCTGATTTTACAGTGTGAGGAATAGGGTGGAAGAACATCCAATTCAGAAAATAAGCAGAATATTTTAGAAGAAAAGGATGAATGGGTAAAAATATTATTGGTGGTGGTGTTTGAAGTAACATGTTCAACATTTTTGACCACAATAACAATTTTCTAATCACAACAATTAAAGACAATTATAAAACATAGCACTCAGTCTGCCAATACCAAACCAAAATCAGGTATTACCCAAGAAAAATACTAGTACTGGCAGCCATATTAAATTCTGCCAATCTCCTAGTGCTAAGGAAACTATCCGATACACGAGGACATCAAGTCAATTAACATGCTGTACTAATCCCCAATTAAACAGCAAAGATGCAGGAAATTAAATGGGCTATATAACAGGATGCACAGTTTCAAATATTCGTGTGAATAATTTTGAAAGACTGGCCTCCAAATCATAGGCCAACTGTCTATGGAACGAGAAACATTTTCAATTTAAAAATGAACTCAATGTCCAAGGATAGATTTACATATTTCTGGCAGATAATTATTTTACTCCAATTGCATAAAATTGTTACGCTCATATATGGAAACTGATAACTGCTTGCAATGGATTCAAGAATATGCATGCTGGCCTGAGATGAATAAAGCATATACAGAATAATGTAATACATTTTATGACAACTATCAACAAAAAACAGATCTTGCCACATGACCTCCCCATAAGGCCATGAGAAAACATTCAGTTTCTTACCAGGTTACTCCTACACGCTTGAAATATCCAAAGAGGCATGTTGAAGATAGTAGCTCTCCGGTTGTCATGGCCCATCGGAGCCCAGTTCAGAACAGAAGGAGTAATTGTCACTGGGACTGTGCAATAGGGTTGGCATGTCTCTCTTGGCAAGTTTGGACAGGCCAGAGGCTGAGACCGATGCTGTCTTAGGCCCATCAGGTATTGGGGGAAGTAGTTGACAAGACTAAGAGCTGCCTGCCTGCACAGATACAGTGGAGGATCCATTGCTGATGGACAGTGGTGCTGATAGGCAGCAGATCTCCTCTGGTGAGGAACAGCTGCCTCCTTCACTGATCCAAGGACCAGAAGAACAAAGCATAAGCAAGCCCAGAGAAGTACTACAAGGCTACTCGGGAGGAGGTCACCCCATCCCTTCGCACAAGAAACACCTGGAGTAGAATAACTTTAGGAGAAGCCCTGGGGAGTTAGTCTTTGCCAGGAACAATTGTTTGCTTGGGCTTACATTCCCTTGGCTTCAACTCATGCCTATTGCTGTTTGCCTTGCCTTGCTTTGAAGATTTCTCTTCACCTTTTGTCTTGGATCTTGCCCTGGAACTGCTTCTTGCCTTGGACCTTTTCTTTGCCCTGAGGAGTACCATTGCCTTGTGCTAGACTCTGCCTTGTGGACTAGACTTGGAACCCTGGATCTTGCCCTGTGAGTGTGCTCCTACTCTATGGGCTTTATTTGTACTATAAGGGCTGTTATTTGGGGAATTGAGGGTGGCTGCCTTCACGGTAGCATGGGGGAGAAGACTTACTAATCATTAGAGGGCTGTTTTGTGGACCATTTGTTGAGACAAATAAAGGATTCTCTAGAGACATGCCTTACCTTGACCACCTGGGACATAACATCAATACTTTCTGTCCTGGAGTTGATTTTCAGGAGCCTCTTATTAATAAAATGGGAAGAATGCATGTTACTTGTAATAATATCCCCATAGCATTCCCTTCATGAAACTCTGAAATTAGGGCAATAGAAAACCAGCAGTTCTCTACTGTTGCTGCTGTCAGGGAAGAAGCACATGCAAGGACATACAATCCTTTTCTGCTGCTTATCTCTGTACTCCTCACCAGGTCAAGCACAGATTTTCTGCCTTCATTGGCTTTCATTTATCTCCATGCTTGTTAGAAAGTACTGACACCTGCTGTGATAGCCTAAACAGCAGCATCAGGTCAGCACTGCACCTGGGCTAAACATGGCTCCTTATTGGATGGTAGATAGTTGCTACTATCAGGGATGGAGAGTTATCTCCAGCAAGTGAGGACATAGGTCAGTGAAGAGAAAAAAGCAGAAAAGCTGAAGTGCCAGAGTGACAGCAAACAGAGGCTGAGTTTTGGAAATAGAACCTTTACAGGCTGTAAGGAAACCATCTTGCTATGGGGGCAAGCAGGGAGTCTGGATGAACACTTAAGCACTATTACTATTCATTATTGATAAAGATTTCTTTTGCCTATTACTTTTCACATATTAATTTTTTATGCATTTTAATTTGCTTTCTATAATTGTATATTATATCTTGTAATCTGAGAAAAAATTAAAAGGCAGGCTTGAATATATTCTATCAGAAATTTATGTTTGCCATTCCATTTCTTTTTTATGCATTTTTGCACTCTCTTTTAATTGGCTTTTTTTGGAGCAATTACTCAGGGGTGGGATTCTACTGGTTCAGACCGGTTTGGGCAAACCGGATGTTAAATTTCAATCTGGTTGCAGAATCGGTATTTGAACCAACCAGCTGACCCCGCCCACCCCACCCCTCCCAGGAGTCTCCATGCGGCCCATTTTTGATGCAAGTAAGTGCAGAGGCTCTGGGAGGGCATAAAACAGGCCTCCTGGAAGTACCAGAAGTCCAGAAATGGGCCTCTTTCCAGCTTCCAGAGGGGCTCCAGGGTCTGGGGGAAGCCATTTTCACCATCCTAGAGGCCCAAGGAAAGCCTCTGGCCCCTTGGGAAGGCAAAAAATGGCCCTCCTGGAAGTTCTTGTAGGCCATGCCTACCATGGGCACGCCCACCCAACAACTGGGCAGCGAACCGGTTGCTGGGAGTTTTGAATCCTACCCCTGAATATACTGTATTATGCAAGCAATTGTCTGCTAGAAAGAATTTTTCATTAATATGGCCTCAAGCTATATTTTTTTGTTTAGGAACCTGGGATGGGGTTGGAAGGTGGGCTAAGCAAAAGAGACAAGCAAATGAGGGATTAGCATAGATCACGGATGTCAAATTCATGGTGTCACATTGACTTAATTTGATGTATCATTTTTTTTCCCTTTACGGAACTGGGTTGGGTGTTGCCTGCACATAATGCATTCAGCCCGCAGGCCACCAGTTTGACACCCCTGGCATAGATGGTTACCATCAAAGTGAATAAGGTCACCCACTGATAGCATGTGATTTCCTACATGTTTGCCCAGATGCTCATATACAAAGCTTATTCAATCCATTAACAAACAAATATATGTACATTTATATCATGTAACAAGTTAAAGATGATTCATACATAGATACAATCATTCACTGGAAACTGCACAGTTGATTTTCGGTGCTAATAATCCACTGTGCATAAGAAGCTTTTCTTTCTTAAGGCAATCACTGTTTTAGATCTGCAAGATCCTATTTATCACTTGACCATCGCACTCTTAAGCTGATATCAGCAGAGCAGGGGAAACCTTGACTGCCTCATTCATAGTCAAGCAGTTTCAGAGGCTTAAACATCAGAAGAATTAATAAGTACAAACTTTGGGCAGTCAGTTTTCTTCCATATACTGTATACTTGATGGAAAATCTTGCAAGCTGATGTGGGAAAGTTGTCAAAGTGAAAAATTGTCAGTGCTGTTATCATGATGCAGGGGTGTCCCTGACCTGGGTGAATGTTCAGCAGAAATGAATGCAGAAAGACAAGGCTGTGCATAATTGTCCCATCTTTTCACACTAATCAGCAACTGATTTACAAGACAGAGACCAAAAAACAGGAAAGAAGCAGGGAAAGGAATTTTAGAATAGAACTGCAGTCAACCCTGACGACTGTATGTTAAGAAGTAATTTAAAAAGTGGGTGGGGAAAAAAGTGGAAAATTGAATGTGGATAAAATACTTCTTATTAAAGGACATTTCTATGATACAGAAGATAAAATATATGAGATGGAGGGGGAAAAAACTGAGCAAGGCAAATTTGGAGTCTGATGTTTAAGGTCTGTCTGTTTCGCTTCACTTAACAGTAAGATTTGCAGAAGTAAATACAAATATCGGAGGATGAGTAGCGTGTTGCCCAAGAGAATGCTTCATATTAATCTAAAGATTAGTTTATATCATAAAACTATATGAATATATCATCATATAAAGCAGAGACTGTCGAGCTGACAATGGGAAATAGATATATATGGGTATTTTCTATCATAGAAAACTGGTTTCGTACAGTGGTTAAGGCACCAGGCTAGAAACTGGGAAATTTTGAATTCTTCGAAGAAGAATTAGAGCTCTGATGGATCCTAGGTGCTCTCTGAGTTTGCTTGTTTTCTTGAAGATATTTCATTTCCCAAAGTAAGTAATATCACCAATGTATTGATGAAGTTACCTAGTTTGGGTACTGAAAAGTCTGCAAGAAAAGAATCAAGCTCACAGAGCACCAAGGACCCTTTATGTTAACCCTGAGCTACAAATATTCTCCTGTATTAATTAGAGCTCTGTTAAAGAGTGACTCTGTCTAAAACAAGTAGAATTTCCTTCCCAAAAAGTTTAATTAATATTGATTTACAAGCTGCATAGTGTTGTGAATTAATAAAAGTGCTTGAATAAAGATTGTTGAAACCTTAAAGTGCAGGGTTCTGGCCCTGCACTTCTGATTGGCCGATAATAGCGATATCGGATTGGTCCGTTCAGGAGAATCTGATTGGCTATTAACGAGCCCTTCTCATTGGTTAAAAGAGCTAACGTTCCTGTGTTTTCATTGGCTAAATACCCAAGAGCTTGCCTATATAAAGGGGGCTGTTGTGGCTGTTAGCTGAGCTGTTGCACCATGTTAAATAAAGAGTTGAAGTTCACTGTTCATCGATTCGTCTCCATTTCTTGCGCCATGCACAGAATATAACACATAGAGTTCATGATATTTGTTAACTTTAAACTTATTCATAATTACAATGTAAATAATGTAACTAAATTTATAATATGCCCAGAGGATAGAAGGGAGAAAAGTAATAAAGATATCAAAATACTTTTTGTTATATGTTTTTGTCTTTTTCTTTCAAATTTGGGAAGGGAAGGGAAATATTCAACTACCAAATATTGATGTTCTTTGCATCTAATTGGCAGCTTGTTAGATTTATATTACTCTTCTTTTTTACTCCAACCCTTTTTATTTTTAGTCTAGAAAGTTTAGTTTAGAAAGAAGGGATGTGGGCAACGCTCTTCCCCTCATCCCATCACTGAAATGTTTTTAGTGCTGCTTTATTTAGCTATGTCCATTTTACTCTTTCCAGGGAACATTTCAAACTGTGGAACAGCTTTCTCTTACAAATTCTCCTACCAAGCGATCATACTTGTTCATGATTCACAATGTCATTTTTATGCCTTTCTCTCCATTACAAAGATTAGTATAACAAAATGTTTTCATCAAGTAGCTTATAGACATTCCACAGTTTGCATTTTTCCTGTTACAGTATAAATATAGTCCCATATGTATAGTATATTAATCTCCTGTTGGCCAGAAACAAAAATTTGCAAGTGCATACTGTAAATGAGTTCAATTAGCTATCTTTCAAAACTCTTTCCTACCCTAGAGACATAAGTTAAAAAGAAACTGTCTTTAGAATAGCGGAGGGTAGAAAAGATTTTCATACTTCTCAGTTAAAAGAAAAAAATGTCCCTTTCAAGCAAGTTCATGCAACCATATACAGCAGCCAGTAATAATACAATAATACTTCCTGAGAAACAAGGAGATATTTGCCCTTGATGCGTCCTACTGCCTAGGCAAGGCCACCTGTCACAGATCACAGAGGTTCAACAGTTAAATTGAAGAATAGAAGAATAACAAGCAGACACCCTCAGGTTGAAATAGCTTAAATGAAATTGTTAGATGCAAATACTTCAGAAATGTCATCTCACTGATTGTACCTTAAATCACAGTTCACTCTGTTAAATACTGTGTTCTATTTTCAGAATTGTAGCTTTATAAACAAGGAATCAAGAAAATATCTTTTATCTATCTTTCTTTGTCTTTGTGTGTCATTGGTGCATTGAGCTCTCTAATTTTCACACCAAACATTGACTATTTACATTTTAAATGGCCTACAATAATATCCCCCTCCATGGATACCCTTGTATCATGGGGCAAATGTTTGTAATGCTCTGATGTGGGTGAGTATATTCCATCAGAAAGGTTACCCATGCCAGACGGATCTTAGCAGAAACAGGAAAATGATCATATATGAGAGTGGTCATTGTCCAGGTCAATAAAGACCATGTCAGATGTTAGAGTTCCTGGCATCGGCTGACAACTAAGCAATGGGACTCAGGAATTGTGGTTGGGCAATGACTGGAAGAACCACAACCACAGGAAAAAA
>BHEV01001163.1:0-55313 GCA_004319985.1 Emydocephalus ijimae
GTTTTTTTCTTTTATGTTATGTTTTATGTTTTGTGTGTTTTTGTTTGTTGTTAAAATCAATAAAACTTTAATTAAAAAAAAGAAGGCTGTCAGAATGTATGGTGCTAAGGCATCTGCCTGGGTTGGAGCCTGCAACTGATCAACACTGACAATTCCTGAGATTCCCCAACCCAGGTGTCTCTTGAAGGCAAAGGGTGAGTATCTTGGGCCTCTGACTACTTCAGTGTGAACTAAGGCATCAGGGGCATTGAATCCCAGTAAGAGCAAAATCTTGGCTTCAGGATCTAGAGTGGGAAATAGATGATCCATATGCTTCAGGTGAGGTATGTTGCTAGCTACTTCTGGTGTTGCAATGTGTGCGGTCATCTGGTATCCCGTTCCATTCCAACACGGGCGGCAGTAAGAACTGAGAACTTCCATCTAATGACTCTATACAGAGTCCAGTAGCTTCCCTCCCCACCGTGCGTCTTGGTGTGATGCACGTTGACATCGTGAAGCACCTCTTCCTTCTGAACATCAAAGAGGTCAAAGAATGCGGACCTGGCTAGTGAGGATTTGAGGATCCAGTATTACATACAGCTTCACTGCTTCTGCTGGGCGTCCATTTGGGTAGACTTTGGCTAAACAGATCTGACGACACGAGTGAGGGGCTGGTGTGCCATTGCACACCGCCATGCAATTGACACTCACCACTGGCTCTGGGTGTGCCTCTGTAGCATGTTGAGGCTCCTTGGCCAAGGGGGGAGGTTTTGAGTTGTCTGCTGTGGTGGCTCAGAATGTGAATGCAGAGCACCTGGGTGCTTGTTGCTGTCAGCATCCTCATAGGTATGGCATTTGTGGCTTGAGGGCATGTGTTGTAGACAGTTTGTGGTTCTCCTCAGAGTACTTTTATGAGGAGGTTGTGATCCATTAACACATGCGCAGGTGGTCTCTTTTGCTGCTTGGTGTGGGTACCACATTTGTCTCATCCCATATCTGCATTAGAGTTGCCTTGAGGGTGTGGTAGGAATGCTACTGCCTATGCATTGAGTGTGGCATTGTCGCTTGAGGTATGTCTCTGTTGAGAAATCTGTGTAGCAACTGATGGGTTAATTCACTTGCTCTCTTGGACTGGAGGTGTAGGGTTTGGTTTGATGTCTTTGGGAAGGGAGTCTTGAGTCTTAGGTCCTACGATGTCAGTTTTGTGACTGGCGTGTAAAGTCAGTGGTTGAGATTCTCTCCTTCGATCCCTTGGTTCTGGGAGACTGCAAACTAACCATGCCGGTTCCACCTGCTCATTTCATAGCGAGTGCTTCTCATCCACGTAAGTCTTGACCCATGTGTCTGGGCTCTCTTCTCCCAACTCTTTGAGGTTAAAGCTGAAGGAGGCATTGTTGGCTACCTTCTGCCATGCTGTGGCCCATGCTGTTTTTGTTGCCAATTCCCTTTTCCGTTGGGCCAACTCCAACTTGCCTGAGCTTTGGCCATTTCTGCCTGTAGTTTGGCCATTTCTGCCTTCTGCCATGTCACCTCTGTCATTATACGTAAATCTGCCTCTGCTACTGCAGCTTTGATTTGAGCTTCTACAGCTTGGTCGGCGTAACTTGCTGCTTTGGAGGCCTTAGATGCGTCGCTGTGACGGGAGGATGCTCTGGAAGGATGGTGAGAGCCAGCAGCAGAGAACTGGTGCAAGACATTGGAACCTGCTTGCGATCTAGTCAGTTTGGGATGGAAGAAGGAGGCTTTCTTAGAATGGTGGGAGGAGGCTGCTTGTGATTGAAGACCTATTTTGGATGTGGCCCTCTCCCTTGCTCCTTGTTCCTTTTGAAGCACATCAAGGATCGCTGTCTGGAGGGCTTTATTGCTTTCCTCAATGCAGTCTTCGTGATCCTTGTGTAGCTCCTCGAAGCATTGAATGTGTTCTTGGAGCTTTGACTGGATGAACTTGAGTTCACTTTCACTGTCTCTCTATTGCGCAAGAAAGGTTAGATAGATCATCCAGCAATGTGCGGATTATCTTGAGGGACAGCCTGCATGTGGGGGTGTCGCAGATCTTCTCCAGCTTCTTCCACGAATTTGTATGGCATCGAAACTCCCAATCCCAATTCTCCCTCAAGTATGACTCCACATTTACATCAAGAGTGGGTGGAGAGTTTGAGTTCTCTGGTACTTCAGGGACATCTGTCATGGCTGAAGAAGTTGCCATGCTTCAAATTGGCAAAGGTGAATTTTGGAAAATTTAGTACTTGAGCACGTAGGTGGCACTGCACAATATGGCTGCTTTTAGGGTGCGTTGCGTGCTTGCTACACAAATGGGCAGAAAAGGAGGCATTGTTGCTGAGCTTGAAGACATGAGAGCAAAACGCAGGGTTGCCTGTTAGTGTTGCTTGCTATACAAATGGGCACAAAGGAGGCATCGTTGCTGAGTCTGGAGACGTGAGAGGAAAATGCAGGTTTGCCTGTTAGTTTTGCTTGCTAGGTTTGGAAGACACTGTTGCTAAGAACAGGTTAGGCTGCAGGTAGTACTGGAACCTTGCATTAAGTTGCTTAATGTTGCCACAATAATTTTTAAAAAGAGGATTTTTCATTGGTTAAATTTGGGAAACTCCCTGTAGTTCTTATAAACATTGGCAGACAAGCCTTTGAATTCTCTGGGAAATTTCTTCTAGACCACCAAATGGTGATGTGGGCTGCTTTGCATAAGTCTGTGGGGGGGGGGGGATGAACCCCAGAGGAATTTATTGTTTCCTCGCTGGAAGAGAAATCCATCAAACAAATACAGCACTTCAAAGGTTGCTTGCAGTGTTATATTTTTAAAAAAATTGTTTAGTAAAGATGAAGACATTTTAAGTTTTTTTTTTTTGAGCAGAAAGATAAATTGTTCCTTTTTAAAACGCTGCTTGAATTAGCCTTGTGTCTTCGGGGGGGGGATGGGCTTCTTTGCTTTGAAGATGGTCTGTCAGTAATGAATTACGACCCCCCAATAAAATGGGCAGAGTGGTTGTAAAAATAGCTGGAGAGGCTTCTCTCATTTCCTCTGAGCTGGAGAAATGCAATTACTTTGTCAGAGGGCACAAGATAGATCCAGCAAAGTTACACAGGTTTTAAAACTTGAACAGAGGAAACATTTTCAAGTCTCACTCAAATTGTTTCATTACTTTGGCCAACAATGGGAAGATGCAGATTAAGCCAGAAAATAGGATGTTTGAAAGTCTCTTGCATAAAAGGAGAAGGGGGGGAATTCTTGCCCCTCTCTATGTGTTACAAATTGGTTCTTTCTGAGTTAGGAGTTGTAATTTGAGACACAGCACTTCTTTCTCTGAAGAGAAAGGGGGGTGAATTTGCCCCTTTCTGCCGACACGATCCTAGGTTTGAGGAACAAAGGAATAGCATGCACATTTACTCCTGGCTTCAAAGCATCTTTGTCTTTACCTTTTTTCTTTATCTTTATCCAGGAATCAAGATTAATATCTTCCTACTATTCTGCCTGTCCTGTACAAATATTGTACAAAGGCAGATAGATCAACTCCACAAAGCATCCACACAAAGTCTTTTTTATTGGTTCATCAGGCATCCTGTCAACTCACATTTATGATGAGGTTCTTCTTAATGTCCAATCCTTTGCATATCTGAATTGTGGTGTAGGAAGATAATAAAGTCTCAACCCCATGATGATTGAAGTGACGACTACTTGGTATGGTGGCTTCAGGCAAGAGTGAGGGAGCCTCCCCCAACCCAACAAGGGTCAATTTAGTGACCAATCAGGATTACAGATGTAACCACATGACATGGACTGCATTTCCCAGGATATCTTAACTACATTTACCATGATGCATTCCCTTAAGGGGACAGCTCACAAATCCTAACTATCTCAAATCCCATGAACTCTAAACTGTCTGGACATCCCATTTTATTGGGGGGTCATTTGGTCTAACTCCTTAGGGAAAGGTCAGATCTGAAAATCGGTTTTTCAGCATTAGTGAACCATGGGAGTATGAATATATGTTTCTTTTCAAAATCTGAACCCTCTCTTAAAAGTTTTCTGACTGAATTGAGTTCTACCTACTATTTTGAGATATGCCTTCAGCTAACTCATCAGGGAAAGCTTGGATCTGAAAATGAAGTGGTTGTTCAGTATTTCTAACCCAGGAAAACATGAATATATGTTTCTTTTCCAAAACAGCTCTGTGTCAAAATTGAACTTTTCTGGCTTTGTTGAGTTCTATCACCATTTCTGAGACATAGAAAGGTTGGGGCTGAAAATGAAGTGGTTTTTTTAGCATTTCTGACCCAGGGGAACATGAATATGCCTGTGTGTGTTCAAAATCTGAGCTCTGTCTCAAAAGTAATGTTTTCTGATGGAATTGAGTTCTACCAACCATTTTGAGATGTGTCTTTGGCTAACTCCTCAGGGAAAAGTCAGATCTGAAAATGAAGTGGTTTTTCAGAGTTTCTAACCTAGGGGGAACAGGAATACGTGTTTCTTTTCCAAAAGAAAGATCAGATCTGAAAATGAAGTAGTTTTCCAGCATTTCTGATCCATATGCATGTGTTGTGACTCGGAGGTTTGAGCCTGTTCTGTTAGAAGACACAGACTTGAGCAATGAGGAAGAGGAGGATTTGGCCTTGAGGTCTGAGCCTGCTTTGCTGGAGGACACAGACTTGAGCCATGAGGAAGAAGAGGATTTGGCTCTGAGGTTTGAGCCTGCTTTGCTGGAGGATTTGGAATTGCCTTCCTCCCCAGGACCTTCCTCCCTGGTTGAGCCTCAGGTGTTGGCAGATAATCAGGAGAGCGTAGCGGAGCCTCTGGCTGAGGATCAAACTGAGGAATGTTGGTTTGATGCAAGGCAAAGACGCAGGCATAGGCGTGAGATGCAACATAGAAGGAAAGGACAAATCAGGGACTGAGATGAGAGACTGACACGCCCCTCAGGGAATAAAAGTGGGTGTGTTAGCTCTGGATTCTTGTTCAGGACAACTTGTTAATTTGGGATGGAAGCTTCTGCATTTTTCCTGTGTGTGGCGTCGGCTTGTGATTTATGCTTCCTTATCAGACTTGGCAGACAGCTGGCGTGAGACTGCCAAGAATGTTTTTGGATTAAGGAAGTTAACCCTGTAGTTACTGGACTTGCCTGCTTATTTGTGTTTCAGTTGGAAGTTTGGACTTATTACTTTGTTTGTCCAGGTGAGACAAAACATTTTTGTCCCGAACCTTACAAAAACCATCTTCTGACCAAGATGGTTCAACAGCAGCAGCAGCAGCAGATTAATCAACTTCAAAATGATAACCAAGTTTTGCAGCAGCAAGTTACTCAGCTGGTTAATCAACTCACACCGCTGCAGGCTCATGCTGCTCCTCCTGCCCCCCCCTGTAGGAAATGCCCGGTTGCTGTGCCGGATAAGTTCTCTGGGCAGCCTGAAATGTTCCCAGCTTTCATGGGACAGTGCCAATTGTTTATGGCTCTGAGGCCGGAGGATTTTCCTGATGACCGAGCTCGGGTGGGGTTTGTAATCAGCCTTCTGTCGGACTCGGCTGCCAGGTGGGCCACTCATTTGTTGGTGCAGGATAGTCCATTACTAACGGACTATCAGGGGTTTTGGCGTCATCTGAGACTTATGTATGAAGACCCCATACAGGCTCAGACAGAAGCCAGATGCCCCTGGGGAAACGCCCCTTGCAGGAGTTCATTTCAGAGTTTCAACTGCTCTGTTTGGACTCTGCATGAAATGATGCGGCTTTAATGGACGCTTTCCAAGATGGCCTGTTGGAGGACATACAGGACGAGTTGGTTCACATGGAGCCAGCCCCGACCCTCGATGCTCTGGTGGTGCAATGCTTGCGCATTGACGCCCGGCTTCAACGGTGCAAGACTTGATGCCCCGTTCCGGATAGCCTTCCACCTCAAGGCCACAGCATCCTGTACAACCAGCGCCCCAGGTCTCCCATAGTGCCGTGGCCAGGGCCAAGGAGCCGATGGAGTTGGGTGCAATCCGACCTCGTTTGACGGCCCAAGAACGCACACGGAGATTCCAGGGAGGCTTATGCCTATATTGTGGGGGGCCTGAACATTTTGCAAATTCCTGTCCTGTTAAACGACGGGGGGCCACGCAAGCCAGTGCCTGAATCGAAACTTGATCAGTCAGGAAATGGGGCAGGCCCGGCCTCGGGCAAACCCTAGGTCGGGCACATATCAACCAACCGCCTGAAGTAGCGGAGGTGGACTCTGGACCCCCTCACCATTTACTTCTAGACACTCAGGTTCTCTTGCCATCCTGGTTGGAGGAGATTCCTGCAATTGCGTTGGTGGACTCGGGGGCTACGACCAGTTTCATGGACCAGGCCTTTGCAACTCATTTTGACATCCCCTTGGTTGCGGTGAAGCCTCCAATCAAGATGGAAATGATTGATGGGCGGGAACTTCGTGCTGGGCCCATTCGTTTCGCTACCCAGCCATTGCGCCTGGTTATTGGGGACCATGAGGAGGCGATTAGTTTCTACATCACTTATTACTTATTACTTTGTTTGTCCAGGTGAGACATAACATGCATGTATTTTCAAAATCTGAACTCTGTGTCAAAAGAGAAGCTTTCTGGTTGAACTGAATTCTACCAATTCTGACCCAGGGAAATATTAGTACATGTTTCTCCAAAACTGTAAAAAAGTGTAGTTTTCTGGGTGAATCGAGTTCTACCTCCAATTGTGAGTTATGTCTTGGGCTAACTCCTCAAGGAAAGGTCAGATCTGAAAATGAAGTGGTTTTTTGGCGTTTCTGACCCAGGGGAACATTAATGTGCATGTGTTTTCAAAATCTGAGTCTGTCTCAAAAGTTCACCCAGTTTTCTGGGTGAACTGAGTTCTACCTGCAATTGTGGTTTATGTTATGTTTTTATTGAAATTGGCTACTAGCTCACAGATAAGAGCTAGAGATTAACTCACTCCCAAGCCAATTGTAGTACAAGGGGAAACCCATTATAAGTAAAGAAAATATTAGACTCTAGATAGGTGTCACTTACAATACCTAATCCATTGGAAGGGGTACCCTCTGTCTGATGCTACTTGAGTGAAATGTTGGGAAGTGGATAGGTTGGTGAAGCAATTTAACAAGAAGTTCTCTGGTAAGCCAAAAGGCCCCCAAAGGTGGGGGTGGTTAGAGAGTATTAGTCCCCATTGCTAAGCTCCTGTCACTTGTTTCATTTCAGGACATTCTCATCACTTGAGGGGAGGCAGCCTATCATCCCCAGGTCCATCTTGGGACAGATTTTCAGGGCTGCCATAGTGGGAGATGGGCAAGTTGTGGGAATAGGAGAGTAGTGAAGGGAGTTTAACCATAAGAACATTCTTTTACAAGAGATCAAGGAAAACCTGGAGGGGAATGACCAGGGTTTGGCAGCAGCTGATACAGGAGATTGATTGGTTCATGTGACATGAAGGTCACTAAATGGGGCAGGGTGTGAGTTTTAGTATGTATGGGGGGGGGAATGCAGCAATTCAGATTTAAGTTTTCCCCAGATGTACCAACATGACCTCTCTAATAAATTCTTACTGTGATAGACTTTGTCTCATAGTTCTAAATTGTATTGAGGATTTATTTGGAATGCTGACATTAAGTAGTATTTAACCCTTGATAATCTATGCATAGATGAAGGGAATTGTCTTTCTTTTCTCAGAATAACACTGGGGCAGCCAAACGTGATTTGGCCAATTGAATTGATTGGTTCATGTGCATTGCAAATATTTGTCAATAAAGGCCTTGGTTTCATCTAGTTCCCTTGCAGTAATGGAGTATAATATAGGCTTGGTTAGCTTGGTCCCCCAATAATATCTCTATAGAGTAATCAGTGGCCCAGGGAGGGGGAAGCATATCTGAGTCCTTTTCACTGAAAATGTTCTGACCCAGCTCCCAAACAGAACAAGTGTCAGTCCCAGACCACCAGATTGCCCGGGGCTACCATTTGGGTGGGGAGGAGTGGCCAGCTGGGACATGTGCACATGGCCGCTGAAGGCCATGCCATACTGCCTTTTGGGTGGGGGAGGAGCTGCCAGCTGGGATGCACATTCATCACTGCCAATGGCCACCCCAGGCACACTCCTGCCTACTGTGCAGATGGCATGTCTCAGGGATCCTGCTGCACCCACGGAGCCATCAGATGGCCAGTGGAGGTCTGGACTTTGACTACAGCTGATTCATGGCAGAACAGCTGATATTGGATCATGAGCAGGTACATGGAGCTGGGCATGCTGGCCCAGGTTGGGCACCTGGGGCATTGCAGGACCCCAGTGGCCATATCGGCAGCAAACAATAGGTGGGAAGGGAAGGGGGTAGGACCACAGGGTGGGGTGGAGCACAATATAAGGGGTGGTGAAGTAAACCATGGTAGCACAGACTGATTATTTTATGGTTGATCACTCCATGCTGGGTTCGCTTTTATCAGATAAAAGTTACCACACCAAACTGTGTTGCTGGATTTTCTTGACATGGGACTCTGGAACACGACAGGAAGTCTGTGCTACCTTCAACTCCAATACATCAAGGGGAGGGGGGCAGAGCTGATGTTGTGGTGACACAACAGACTTCCCTGGAGCTCCTGGGGGAATCTGTCAATATTCTGACTGCTGGTGGTCCAATTTGGACCTAAATCATCTTGGAGGGATGATAACTGAGGAGGGAATGCTCTGTTGATCCCAGGGACATTGCAAAGTCCCTGGTTGATCCAGAGGAAGCCTTCCAAGCTGGCAGGAAAGGAAAGAGGCCATTGCGAGTGGCTATAAGGTTGGGGCAGCTGCTGACAGGAAGAACCAAGGAGAAGTGTGATCATGCTGGGTGAGAACAATATAATTTTAATACATTAAAGGAACAGCCCCCTGGGAAAAACGGAGTGAAGAGAAAAGCCAAAAACAGAGGTAGAGGTGGATTAATACCCCCCCCCCCGGAAGAAAGTGGTGAGGAAAGCTTTTTCCAGCACAAATTGGGAAAGGAAGTTACTAATTAAGGACTTGTGAATGTAGAGCAACTTTTAAACTGGACTGGACTTATTAGACTTACTGGACTAAATTTAGAAAGAGTAAGAAGTGATAGTTTGACTCCTTTTTTCCTGACTTTTTTATTCTCCTTTTTTTTTATTTATTTAACTATAAATTTTGAAGAATTTAAAACAATAAGGGACTGCTACAGAAAGGAGAAAAGAGAAACCAGTGCAACAGTGTCATCTAAAGGCCAAAGTAAAAATAGAAGACAGAAGGGAGAAAGGGGATTACATAAACTTGACAGTATGAGAAAAGAAAAATAAAGTTACTTTGTTTACAGACAGAGAGTGGAACACTGAGAATTTTCATTTTAAAACAGTGTAGATCTTGGAAATTAAAAAGAAACAAACTAGACAAAAGGGAACAGAAGATCAAAACACCCCCTTTCTCCTGGACTGCTTCAGCTTTTTCTTTCTTTCTTTTTTGAAGAACATTGTAGAAATTACAGTGCACTGTAGAAATTACAATTGGTAAAAATAATTGATGGCTGGACTTTGAAAGCTGGTGGCCTAATGAGGATTATAACTGGATATTTGGAAATTTTACTTTTTACTCTCATCTTTATTTTTTATATTACTATACTACTACACTACTTAGATTTTTCATTTTTCTGGTTACCCCATTACCACATCTCCTTTTAAAATTTTCTAAAAAATTTCTTATTTTTTCTCTCTTCTTTTTTATCATAACATTGTTTTACCTTACTCCTTTTTGTATTTTTCCTTTTTTAAAATTTATTGCAAATATGACTTGGATTAAGGTATAGAAGAACCTGAAAAAAGGAATCTGGGTGGGGATTGATTTCCAACTGCAATCTCCACTTGGATAATAATTGATTTTCTTCTTAGACCTCTACAAGAAGGACTATAAAAAGACTGTAAAAATTAAATATCTTGAAATGAAGAAAACAACATCTGCACCATCCTCTCCTTCTCTTCAGCTGCTTCAAGCCCTGCTGGACAGAGATCTCTGGATGCCATGCTACAACAGGAAAAGGCTATCTCAATGCAAGCAGAGATTAAAATGATTCTACAAGCTCTCCAAGGACAAATAGGGAGAGTGGAAGAGAAAGTAGGGAATATAGAAGAAAAGGTTGAGACTGTCCAGCAATTGATGATGAAAAATGAAGAAGGTATGCAAAAAATAGAGAGAGCAGACATAACAGAAAAAGAATAGGAGAGATTGATTACTGATTGACATTAGCTGATCAGATTATGGAGAAAACAATACTTTCACTGGAGATGGATTGCGCTGACTATTATTTAAGATTTCAGAATATAGAGGAAGAAAAGGGAGAAAACCTAGCAGAGATAATGGCAGACTTGTTGGCAGGTGACTAAAGAAAAAGCGATGGCAGATATAGATGAAATATTTAGAGTTCAGACTAGATATGCACTGAGAGATAAATTGCCAAGAGAGATACATGTGAGATTCACAAAGAAAGCTATAAGAACAAAAATCCTACAGAAAGTGAGAGTCGATCCACTGAAATAGGAAAGGAATAATAGTCTTGAAGCAAATCCCAAGAGTTAGAAATGTAAGGAACAAATATCAATTTGTGACAAAGTGCTTCGTCAAAAGAGAGATTAATCTGAGATGGCTAATACCAGAGGGAATAATGGTGACTTGGCAGGAAAAGAGACATATGAGGAGATTCTAACTAAGTCCCCAGTGCTATGGATTACAACAAACAAAGAAAAGAAGCGGCAGCGCTGAAAAAGGAGATGGGGTAAAAGAGCGGGATTTTAAATAAACTAAGGAATGGGGGGGACCCTCTCCTTTCAATCTTCCTAACTAATTTACGCTCACTTGCTAACAAGATGGATGAAATACTCCTTTTAAATTGATGCAATTCTGATTTCTACAACTCAGTAGTTCTCTGTTTTACTGAAACCTGGCTTAATGCAGAAATTCATGATGACAACAGCATATACATCCCAGGATTTCAGATATTTAGATCAGACAGAATTGAAGGGACATCAGGTAAAAGGAAGGGTGGAGGATTATGTTTATATATTAACAACAGTTGGTCTCAGAATATAACTATAATATATAAATTCTGTGATGAAAATTTAGAGTCTTTACATATCAACTGCAAGCCATTTTATTCTCCATGTGAGTTCTCCTCATTTCTCCTAATAGATGTTCCTCCACAAGCTTGTGTAAACAAGACATTACAAACTCTAGCTGATCAAATTATGGAGGCTGAAGCCAAACACTCAGATTCTCTTCCCATTATTTTAGGAGATTTCAATCAAGCAAATTTAAGAAAAGAGCTCCCAAAATATTTCCAGCATGTCAATTGTCCCACCAGAGGCAAAAATACTTTAGACCACTGCTACACAACAGTAAAAGATGCTTATAGGTCTTTACCATAAGCAGCTGTGGGTCACTCTGATTACTGCATAATTCACTTTGCCTACAGACAAAGACTTAAAACCATGAAACCTACAATTAAATCAGTGAGGGCTTGGTCTGATAAGGCAAAGCTAAAGCTTCAGGCTTGCCTTGATTGCACTGATTGGAATATTTTTGAAGATACCTCTTCAGACCTAGATGAGCTCACAGATACTGTAACATCATATGTCAGTTTCTGCGAAGACTTATGTGTACCAACAAGGAACCTGCAAATATATAGTAATGATAAACCTTGGTTCACAGCTAAACTTAAGCAGCTACATTGTTCCAAAGAGGAAGCCTACAGAAAAAGTGACAGAATGCTATACAATCAGGCCAGAAACATATTAACAAGAGAGATCAGAGCAGCAAAAAGCAGCTACTCTGAAAAGTTAACTGAAAAGTTAAGGAATCGGTTCTCAACAAATGAACCAGCAAACATGTGGAAAACTCTTAAAAACATTACTGGCTACAACAAACCTCCTTCTCGGGCAAAAGGAAATCAACAACTTGCAGAAGCCCTGAATGTACTGCAGGTTTGAATGGAAACTACAACCACAACCCCCATCTCAAACACATCAACAACAGCCAAGCCTCCTGCAACTGACCCCAACCCATTGGGTTCACAACCTCTGGTGATCACAGAAAAAGAAGTGCAAGATCTATTTCACAAACAACAGCCAGGAAAAGCACCAGGGTCAGACAAGATAACTCCTTCTTCCTTAAAAGTCTGTGCTGACCAATTGGTCCCTATCTTCACACAAATCTTCAATAAATCACTAGAGATGTGCTATGTTCTTTCTTGCTTCAAATGCTCTATTATCATCCCAGTGCCAAAGAAGCCGCCCATCAGGGAACTGAATAACTACAGACCAGTTGCTCTGACATCTGTAGTTATGAAAATGTTTGAAAGGCTAGTGCTGTCCCACCTGAAAACCATTATGGATCTGCTGTTAGATCCCATGCAAATAGATCGACAGATGATGGTGTTAACATGGCTTTGCATGACATCCTACAATACCTTGTATCTCCAAAGATCTACACAAGTGTCCTCTTTGTAGACTTCAGTTCAGCATTCAATACCACCATTCCAGACATTCTTCTAACTAAATTAAACCAGCTACTGGTACCTGAACATACTTGTAAGTGGATCATAAGCTTCCTACAGATAGAAAGCACCAGGTGAAGCTATCCAGAATCACATCTGATACCTGTACAATTAGCACAGCCCCGCCCCCCAAGGCTGTGTGCTTTATTCACTTCTCTTTTCCCTATATACCAATGACTGTTGTGGCTCCGATTCCCAAGCCTGTGCTGTCAGAGGAAGAGGACTTGGAAGATGAGGAGGAGGAACTGGGAATGCCTTCCTCCCCAGGACCTTCCTCTCTGGCAATGCCTTCCTCCCTGATAATGCCTCAGGTTTCATCAGACAACCGAGAGGAACAGCCTGAGATTAATCAGGAGGAAGGCATATCGGAGCAGCCCCTGACAGGGAGTCAAGAGGAAGAATGTTGGCTTGATCCTAGGCAGCATCGTAGGGAGAAACGTGAGCAGCAACGTAAGAGGCGTGGGAGGGTCAGAGAGTGAGCTGAGTCATTGAGCCACATCCCACAGGGGATAAAAGTGGGTGTGTTGTCGGCTGGAACTTTGTATGGGACAAAGTTTGATCTTACTTCAGGTTTTTCTTTGTGAATGATTTTTGTGGTCTGCCTTGTAATTTTCTGTAAGTAGCTTTTTACTTGTTATCAATTTGGACTTGGCAAGCAGAGCATGTTGGAATGCCAAGGACGTTATCAGTTCCAAAGAATTAACTCTGTGAAATCCGAGCCAGCTTGCCTGCCTGTGTGAGTTTGTACTCTTTCATCTTTTAAGAAGAAAGGTCAGACAGAACGTTTTTGTCCCATACCTGATTTAAACCATCTTCTACCTAAGATGAACCAGCAGCAGCAGTTTCAACAACAGCTGCAAGATGAAAATCAAACTCTACAACAGCAAGTGGCTCAATTAACAGCCCAACTTGCTTTGCTGCAGGCTCATGCAGCTCCCCCTCCCCATCCGAAATGCCCGGTGGCTGTGCCGGATAAGTTTTCTGGGCAGCCTGAGATGTTCCCGGCTTTCATGGGACAGTGCCAGTTATTTATGGCTATGAGGCCAGAGAATTTCCCAGATGACCAGGCTCAGGTGGGGTTTGTGATAAGCCTCCTTTCTGGCTCGGCTGGCAGATGGGCCACACCTTCATTGCTCAAGAACAACCCGTTATTAACTGATTACCAGGGTTTTTGGCAACACATGCGACACATGTATGAAGACCCCATACAAGTGCAGACAGCAGCCAGGCATCTTAAGGATCTTCGACAAGGGAAGCACCCCCTGCAAGAATTTATTTCTGAATTTCAGCTTTTATGCCTGGACTCCAACTGGAATGATGCAGCATTAATGGACGCCTTCCAGGATGGCCTGTCAGATGAGCTGCAGGATGAGTTAGTTCGAGTGGAACCAGCCCCAACCCTCAACGCTGTGGTGGTGCAATGCTTGCGCATTGACACATGTCTCCAATGGCAAAAGAATCGTTGCACTGTCCAGGAGCAGCCATCCGCATCTGTACCACAGTGACCTGTGCTAACAGTGTCCCGGGTCACCCAATGTGTCATGGACATGGCCGAGGAACCAATGGAGTTAGGAGTAGTCAGACCTTGCCTGAGGGCTCAGGAGCGAACGCGGAGACGCCAAGGGGGTTTGTGCTTCTATTGTGGGTGGGCAGGACTTCTTATCCTCTAAAGCGAAGTGGGGCACTCAAGCCTGTGCCTGAATCTTGGCCTGATCAGTCGGGAAACAAGGCAGGCCTGACCTGGGGATAAACCCTAGGCCGGGCACATATCAAACACCTGCCTGAATTAGCTGAGGTTGACTCTGGACCCCTCGGCATCTGATTTTGGACACTCGGGTTTTCTTGGCTAATCAGTCAAAAGGGATTCCAGCGAATGTGCTGGTGGACTCGGGGGCCATGACTAACTTTATGGACCAGGCCTTTGTGGCCCATTTTGATGTCCCCTTGGTTCCAGTAGAACCTCCGATGAGGGTCGAGACAATTGATGGGTGGGAACTTATTGCAGGACCCATTAAATTCACCACCCAGCCTTTGTGCCTAGTCATTGGAGACCATGAGGAGGCGATCCGCTTTTATGTCACTGCAGACCTCCAATCCCATTAGTCCTCAGCATGGCTTGGCTTAGGATTCATAATCCTCAGGTGGCATGGTCGCGAAATGCCATTTCTTTTCCAAGTCTTCAGTGTGTGGACCACTTCTGCCACACCTGTGCTGGCCAGGACATCACCGCCTCTGCCATCTCCATACCTCCTGAAGTGTTCTGTGAGGAGGTGGACCGGTTACCCCTGCATTGGCCCTCTGATTGCCTAGTGGACCTTCTGTCCAATGTACTACTGCCAAAGGGACATTTGTACTCCATGTCCAAGCCCGAGCTGGCCGCACTATGGAACTTTTTGGACAAAAACTTGGCCTGAGGGTTCATCCAGCCTTCGTCGTCCCCTCTCTCAGCCCCAGTCCTCTTTGTCAAGAAGATGACGGGAGACGTATGCTTGTGCTGTGATTACCACTGGCTAAACACCATCACGGTGTGGAATAGCTACCCCTTGCCGCTCATTCCGGAGTTGTTGGAGAGGTTGTGGGAGGCCACTATCTTTACTAAGCTTGACCTTCGAGGGGTCTACAACCTGGTGCAGATGCGAGAGGGGGATGAATGGAAGACAGCATTTGGCATCCGATACGGCTATTTTGAGTACACTGTGATGCCATTTGGGTTGACCAACACCCCCGTAGTCTTCCAGCACCTGATAAATGATGTATTTCGGGATATGTTAGATTGGTTCGTGGTGGTGTACCTGAATGATATTCTGATCTATTCCAGGGACAGCCACCTTCAACACGTTCGTCTGGTCTTGCAACACCTTTGGGAGCACAAACTTTATGCAAAGCTGGAGAAATGTTTCTTCTTCCAGACTTCCATTTAGTTCCTTGGGCACTTCATTTCTCCCAAAGGCATCGCCATGGACCCACATCAGGTGGAGGCCTTATGTAGTTGGGAACCCCCTCGTGGCGTGAAGGACATTCAATGCCTATTGGGGTTCGCTTACTATTACCGGACCTTCATCCCGGGTTTTGCCAAGCTGACGGGTCCAATAACTCAGCTCCTTTGAAAGAAGGTCCCGTTCCAGTGGGGCCCCCTACAGCAACAGGCTTTTGAGGCCCTCAAGAATACCTTCATCGCAGAACCCGTCCTGAGGCACCGTGATCCACATCATCCATTTGTGGTGGAGATGGATGCGTCTGACGTAGCTATTGGGGCAGTGCTGTTGTAAGCCCCAGTGAATAGCGTCACTCTTTTTCCCTGTGCTTATTATTCCTGGAAACTCACTCCTTCCGAATGCAATTACACCATCTGGGAAAAAAAGTTGCTGGTTATCAAGGCTGCGTTTGAGGCTTGGCGACATCATCTCGAGGGGGCCCGACACAAAGTGGTGATCTGGACGGACCATCAGAATTTAGAACATTTGTCAACGGTAAGAAAGTTGAACCAGCGGCAGATCCGGTGGTTGTTGTTTTTTGCCCGGTTCAATTTTTCTGTGACCTATATCCCCAGTGGTCACAATCGGAGGGCGGATGCCCTATCCTGCAAACCTGAGTATTTTTGCCCTGAGGACCCCCTTCCTCCATGGACAGTGCTGCCAGGAACCGGTGGACTTGCGACCTCAGGTGCAAGAGGTGCAGCGCCTAGACGCTTGGTCACAGCAGAGGATGGGGGAGATTGGAACCGAATCCCCATGGACTTTGGAGGAGGGCATCGGGGCCAGTTGTACATACCATGGGGCTGCTTCGAGCCCTTATTATGACTCAGTGTCACGACAACCCTGCAGCCTGCCATTTTGGGTTTTTTAAGACCCTCCATCTTTTTGGTGGCCTCGAGTATGGCATGATGTCCACGCCTATGTCACATCCTGTGTACCATGCAGGCAAGCGAAAGCCGTGATGGGTGCGCCTCCTGGTCTCCTCCAACCTCTGCCAACTCCAGAAAGACCATGGGGAGCGATTTCCATGGACTTCTTGACTACCATCATCCTCGGGATTTATGACTGTGCTTGTGGTGGTTGACATGTTGACAAAAATGGCTCACTTCATTCCATGTCATAAATTGCCATCAGCCCATACAACTGCCCGTTTGTTTTTGCAGCATGTTTTTTATCTCCATGGTCTGCCACATAGGGTAGTTTCTGACCGCGGTGTACAATTTACAGCCCAATTTTGGACAAGCCTGATGACCGCATTACAGGTGCAGGTGTGTTTGTCATTGGCACACCATCCAGAGACTGATGGGGGGACGGAGAAGGACATTGGCATTCTCAAGCAATATTTGCGTTGTTTTGTAAACCAATGGCAGAACAACTGGGCTGATTATCTCCCTCTGGCAGAATTTGCATTCAACAACTCCCAGCACACCTCCACCCAAATGACACCATTTTATGCTAATGTGGGGTACCATCTGCGGTTCTTTCCACTGACATTATTAGATTCCCCTGTTACTGAGACTCAGGAATTCCTTTTGGAACTACACTCAGTTCAGCAGTTAGTTCGGCAGCAACTGATATGGGCCAAGGAAGATTACAAGCGGTTCGCAGATCGCTCTCGATGGGCAACGCTTCCACTGGCTGTAGGAGACCATGTGTGGTTGTCCACAAAACATCTTCAGGTCGACCGCCCGATAAAGAAGCTGGACCACTGGTTCATTGGCCCATTTCCCATCGAGGCGGTCATCAACCCCGTAGCCTATCGACTGACTCTACCGCGCTCCATGCGAATTCATCCAGTCTTCCACCGTTACCTTTTGGTCCTTGATGCCTCTTCGTGTGATCTCCAACATCCTGCAGCTGATGATCCACCACCTGTGCCTGGTGATGATGAGGCAGTAGATGGCAACATGGCCAGCATTAGGGATTCCCGCTGGCTGAAAGGGCGGTTCCAGTATTTGATCGAGAGGCAGGGAGATGGGCCAGAGGCCTTTTCCTGGGTGGTTGCTTCCACAATCTACGCCCTGGACCTTATACAAATGTTCCTTGACCATTTCCCCTTGAGACCACATCCTGACCGTCAGACTTGGGGGAAGGGCCCTGCGGTGAGGGATTGTGTTGTGGCTCCGATTCCCGAGCCTGTGCTGTCAGAGGAAAAGGAAGATGAGGAGGAGCTGGGAATGCCTTCCTCCCCAGGACCTTCCTCTCTGGCAATGCCTTCCTCCCTGATAATGCCTCAGGTTTCATCAGACAACCGAGAGGAACAGCCTGAGATTAATCAGGAGGAAGGCATATCGGAGCAGCCCCTGACAGGGAGTCAAGAGGAAGAATGTTGGCTTGATCCTAGGCAGCGTCATAGGAAGAAATGTGAGCAGCAACGTAGGAGGCCTGGGAGGGTCAGAGGGTGAGCTGAGTCATTGAGCCACACCCCACAGGGGATAAAAGTGGGTGTGTTGTCGGCTGGAACTTTGTACTGGACAAAGTTTGATCTTACTTCAGGTTTTTCTTTGTGAATGATTTTTGTGATCTGCCTTGTAATTTTCTGTAAGTAGCTTTTTACTTGTTATCAGTTTGGACTTGGCAGGCAGAGCATGTTGGAATGCCAAGGACGTTATCAGGACCAAAGAATTAACTCTGTGAAGTCTGAGCCAGCTTGCCTGCCTGTGTGTGTGTGAGTTTGTACCCTTTCATCTTTTAAGAAGAAAGGTGAGACAGAACAAATGACTGCATCTCAAATGATCCATCTGTTAAAATACTGAAGTTTGCAGATGATATAACTATGATTGGTCTCATTAAAAAAAATGATGAATACAGACAGGAGGTTGTACAACTTGCCTCGTGGTGTAACCAGAACAATCTGGAACTTAACACACTCAAAACCATAGAAAAGGTGGTGGACTTCAGAAGAAACCCTCCCATACTACCACCTCTTACAATACTAGACAACACAGTATCAACAGTAGAGACCTTCAAAATTCTAGGTTCTATCATATCACAAGATCTAAAATGGACACCTAACATCAAAAATGTCATCAAAAAAGTACAACAAAGAATGTTCTTTCTGCACCAACTCAGAAAGCTCAAACTGCCCAAGGAATTGCTGATACAGACAAATTATTGAGTCTATCATCTGCACCTCTATAACTGTCTGGTTTGGTTCTGCAACCCAACAGGACAGACACAGACTTCAGAGGATAATTAGGACTGCAGAAAAAACAATTCCTACCAACCTCCCTTCCATCAAGGACCTGTATACTGCATGAGTCAAAAAGAGGGCTGTGAAAATATTTACAGATCCCTCACATCCCAGACACAAACTGTTTCAACTCCTTCCCTCAAAACAATGCTATAGAGCACTGCATACCAGAACAACTAGACACAAGGACAGTTTTTTCCTGAACACCATCACTCTGCTAAACAAATAATTCCCTCAACACTGTCCAACTATTTACAAAGTCTGCACTACTATCTTCTCATCACTTCTTATCACCCATCCCCTCCCACTTGTGACTGTATGACTGTAATTTTGTCGCTTGTATTATTAGAATTTATATTGACTGTTTCCTAGTATGATTTGATTGCTTACTGTACCCTATGACTATTATTAAGTGTTGTAACTTGTGATTCTTGACTCTTGATAAATGTATCTTTTCTTTTATGTACATTGAGAGCATTTGCACTAAGACAAATTCCTTGTGTATCCAATCACACTTGGCCAATAAAGAATTCTATCTATCTATCTTCCTTCCTTCCTTCCTTCCTTCCTACCTACCTACCTACCTACCTATCTATCTATGCTGGACTGGGTGTCGGCAACCTGTGACTCCGGAGATGCATGTGGCTCTTTGGGCTCTCTGCTGCAGCTCCCTGTCCCATCACTGGCTGGCCCCATCCCTCACCCTCCCTCACCTGGCCTTATTAATATGGGAGAAAATCAGAGAACAACATTACTTGAAAATTCCAGTATGGTTATCGACAATGGAAGCACTCACATATTCAAATGTTTGTAAAATGGGAACTACTGTTAGATATAAGGACATATTGAATGAAAAGGGTGAGCTCAAAACTAAACAAGCTGATTAAAACATTGTATTGTTATTTATTAGGTGTCAATCTAGAAGAAGAACAATTGAAGGAAACAATGAGAGCATGGGCGAAATTTTTTGGGTATGCTACAGAATTAGATAAATGGCAGAACCTATGAGAAAGACACTATAAATTAATAATATCGACAACATGTAAAGAAAATTTGTATAAGATGTTTTATAGATGGCATTTGCACCGGCAAAATTGATAAAGAAGTTTAAAAACAAATCAGCCAAATGTTGGAAGTGCCATCAGACACCTGGATCATACTACCATATGTGGTGGACATGCATAGAAGCTAAAAAATATTGGTCAAAAGTACACACATGGTAGGAAAAAATGATAAAGTAACATATAGATTTAAAACCTGAAATATTCCTGTTAGAGATGGTACCTAAAAGCTATAGCAAAGAAAAGCAGATTTAATTATTCATGTATTAACTGCAGCTAGAATTGTATTTGCTCAGAATTGGAAAAGCAAAAAACTTCTGGTAGAGGGAAAGGCGATTGAGAAAATATTAGAATGTGCAGAGATGAATAGGTTAACATTGGCAATTAAAGAAAAAGTAGAAATTGAATATTATATGGTATGGGATTTATTTTATCAATGGTTGGAAAATAAAACAAGTTAAAATTGAGCAGATGAATATACAGAGAAATAAGTTAGGATTGTTACAAAGATAAATATGTAAGAGACAATGGCATATAAAGAAAATGTGATTACTGATATTTTAGAAAGAAAAGTATGTTAATTATAATTGTTAGCACAAGTTATGTGTACTCAGTCAACACACTGTTTAAATGAAAGATGGATTTGTGGTAAATATAAAATAAAAATCTTTTTTAAAACATTCAATACACCACAGCTAGCACCTCTTTCCTTGGAGGGGCTGCTGTGGGACATGGTGTCATGCCCCTGGTGGAGATGGACTCTGAGGAAGAGGAGGAACAGCCGATAGGGAGTGGGAGTGTGGCTCCAGAGGTGGTGGAGGAGGCTGGGGAGGAGCAGAGGCCGGCTGAGCAATCAGAGGAGGATCCAGGCCCATCCTCTATCTATCCTAGGGCACGCAGGGAGAAAAGGATCAGGGAAAAGCAAGGTCTACTCAGGAGGAGATTACCATGATCCTCCTTGTGGCTTGCAGCTGGGAGCTATGTATATAAGTTTGTAACTGCGTAGTCAGAATTGCTGGAGTCAAAGTTTAGTGTTTCCTTTGAAAGAGGTTTATCTTTGTTGGCGTTCTTCCCATGGACTCTCCCCGTTATCTTCCTGGAATGTATGATTAATTATCTTGGCTTGCTTCGGAACTCTCGTCAATGTGGTTTGTTTTGGTTTCCTTTTGCCTTATTATTTACTTTTGTGACTTTAAACTGTGCCTAATAAAACAATGAAGTTAAGTTGAAGGCACTACCAGACTTTAATGTATGTTTTGGGTTTTGGGTTTTTTTGAGAGACTACGGGTCTCCTGCACATGACAGAAGGGATGGAGGCTGGTGCAGAAGCTGCAGTACCAGAGGAGCCATCCACCTTGGAAGCCCTGCCAGCACCACAAGATGCTCCTATCCTGGATGTGTGTCCCAAGAAGCAGGTTGGCTGAGGTATGCCCACATCCAGCCAGGAGCCATATATGTCCATGGGGGAGGCAGGTCAGATGGCAGCTCCAGAAGGGGAGTGGTGGCAGCATTCGTTGGTGACTAGAGGTGATGAGAGGTCATTGCCCACACTGACCCTATCTGGCAGCCATTTAATGAAATGGGATGTCGGATCCTGGCATAGCGGGGACTGGGGGGACAAGACCCAGCTGCTTGGGTGGGCGCTGCCACTATTGACCCAACAACTGACAATTCCTCCTGGGCGTTTCTGTTTAGCCAGCCCAAAGTTACGACTGGAGGCAGACCAAGGATGCTCTAGGGAGCCAATGAAGGGAAGACCATTAGAGCCTGCCTTTACTGTTGGATATCCAAGTTACTACCCAGGGGGGAGCAGCTATCAGTGAGCATCTCTTACCGCTGCCATCTCACTGCTGGCACCTGCTTGGCGGATAGTTGTTGGCCACAAGCAAGGACCAACACCCATCAACCATGGGGGCCACCAGTGCTGTGAGTAACATTTGACAGCAATCCAGATAAAGATGGCTCTCTTCCTAGGCCAGGTGATAGACCATCTGGACTGGTACTGAGTGTACATTCCAGTGGGTCATGGTAATGGCTGTAGTGGCAGCGCTGGAGGATGAGGGCGCAAAATGGGTGGCTGATCTGTATATAGTGAACATGGCTGGGAATTGGGAATTGGGAAATGCTGGCTTGTTCTTAGAGGCACTGCGTGAAAAGTTCAAAAACAACACCAAGGTCCAGAGAGCAGAGGGATAAATAACCAAGAAACATCCAAGAAAACTCCAGAGAAGTCATGAGGTGGACTATAACAACATGGTGCATAGCAGCACGGTGTTCACTCCCGTCCAAATTGCGACTTGTCCCAATACCCAAGTTCCAGTGAGAGTTCCTGCTGAAGTGGGTCTGAATGAATGGCTTGCAGGCATGAGGGGTGTGGGAACATGCCTTATGGAAAGTGGCAGAAGCCTATACAGTTCAAGCAGACAGGAAGCATAGTCCACAGGCCCCATTTAAAGTAGGAGAGCAAGTGTACCTCTCCTTTTCACTGAAAATGTTCTGACCAACTCCCAAACACAACAAGCTGTTTGAAACTAAATGTTCCCTTTATTAAGAGCATCAACAGCCCCAGCCCAGAGTATCTCTCTCTCTCTCTCTTTCACACACACACAGCAGGCTAAAAGTCTCTAAGTGCCTGCGGAAAGGGAAGCTCTGAAATAGCCCCAACACACACACACATATGTTCAGAAGGTGCACCCTACTCTCAGCCCCACAGATTCAAAGAAAGAATCAATAACATTCCTGGCAGATTCAGAAGTTCAGAATATCAGCTGACTGACAGGAGATGAATAGTTGTCTAACACACCTATTTGTCTCCGCCCACTGCCTTTTATTCCCAGAGCTAGGCTGGGGCTTAGCTAGCAGTGGTGGTCCCGCTGCTCTCCTCTCCCCTGCTTTCTGCTCATTTGTATGTCAGGCACCAGACTTAGATCTTCCTTCTCTTCCTCAACAGCCACCTCCTGATCTGGGGGGCTGTTGCCTCTCCATCTGGGGGCTGACGGATAGTTCAGGCTATGCCTTTGTCTCTATCTCTCCCAGCTCTATTCCTTTTTTCCCCTTGGAGCTCTCAAGTTGCCTTGATGCTGGCCCTGACTCCCATTCCATCTGATCCAGCAGCTGGAGGTGCCGGCGGCTGACTGGCCACAACAGAAAACCTCTCACAAATCTTGGTACTCCTTGGGGATTTGGGATCTGTTTTGGTCCACTCTTGTACCATCACAACTTCACATCTAACATTGCCGTCAAGTGGCAAGTGGGTGGTTCCCCTTTTTGCTTTTCTGCAGATGTCCTCCAACAAATATTTAATCACCGTGTTCTCCAATTCACACAAGGGTTCCACTTCAGAGGCCATGCTAGACCTAGCATGAGGGGTCTATCCATGCTTGGTGTCAGGGTTTCCTCATGGGGTCCCATTTTCATTTCAATTGGTTTGGTGACAAACATGACAGGGCCACACCCCCAGGCACTGAGATACCTGATTGGCAGAAAGCAACAGCCACATTAAGTTCTGTAAGCCTTAACCCCAGTTTCTCTACTAAGCCAGGGTTGACCAGGCATCTGGTGCAGCCTGAGTCCAATAGGTAATCAAAGTTTCCCTGTGCCCCAACCGATGAAGGCACGATCAGTTCTATCGGGATTATCACAGGGGTTATCAAGGGATCATCATTGCTGTCACTCTCTAGAGGTCCTGCCTTGCATGGTTGGAGTTCCCTTGCCATTGGCAAACAATGGAGTGAACTCAACAATCTCCACTCTTTTGAAAACTGAATCCAAGATTTTCATAGGGGGAGTGGTTTCCCGCCCGCTTTGCGTGGCTGGAGGCTGGCTTTGGCATTGGGTGTAATGCTTGGCAGTCTGTTTGGTGCCTTTCTTTCCCCCATTTGAATCAGAATAGAACTGGAAGGGACAATGGAAGTCTTCTAATCAAGCCCCCTGTTCAAGCAGGAGATCCTACACCATTTCAGACAAGTGACTGTCCAGTCTCTTCTCTAAAACCTCCAGTGATGGAGCATCCACAACTTCTGACGGCCACCTGTTCCATGGTTAATTGTCCTCACTGTTAGGAAATTTCTCAATTCCAGGCTGCTTCTTTTTTTTTTTTAATAAAGTTTTATTTGGGTTTTCACACATACAAAATACAAGTAAAACATCTTTTTTGAAATAGCATGGTCCCAGGTTGAACTTCTTTATATAGACACAAAACTCAATTTCATGGTCCTTTTTGTATTCTATTCAATATCTTAAAACTATTTTACATTTTCTATATAGTTTTTCCCCTCTTTTAATTTTCTCAATTTTATTTTGATTATCTCATCTCAATTCAAATCATATTTATACTTTTGTCTGTTCTATTTCAATTTCATATTATCTTTTCTCACTAAACAAATTTTCTCCTGTAGTTACTAATGGGAGTATGACACCTTTATATCTTTTAATTACATCCATTCAACTCTTATTTAAACTTCAATATATACCTTACGTTTATGACCTTCAATATAATACATAATACATAACTTCCAATTGAATTCTGCTTGGTACATTTTTATAATACACACTATATTCTTTAAAAAAGAAAGAAAGATTGTAAATATATGTAATTATAAATCCTCATTCCATTCCAGTTCAGTTCTATCAATAATCATTAAAATCTTAACATCTTTAACACTTTTCAATTAAATATCATACTTCCTTAAAAACACATATAATCTCCATAATTAATTTTTCCCTTATTTCTCTTCACATATTTTATAAATCATTAAATATACCTTTTGTTACATTTATTTATTGACAAGCATTCCACTGAATTACGATAGCTATTTTATCAGACATTTTAATCATACATTGTTTCATATTTTCTAAAATTATTTCTGCTTCTAATATAACCATACTATCCTTTGTACCTTTGCAGAATCCCTTTTTCCATTAAGTTTTCACCCATTATCTCTAAATAGGCCATGTTTCTCTATATTTTGCTTCTGTCCTTTATAACTTCTTTTCCTTTCTTTCTTTCCTTTCATCTTCTCCCTCCCCTTTTTACCCCCTTGTCTCTCTAGTTCTAATTCTTTCTTCTGCATTTCCATCTTCTGTTGCTTTCTAATTTTATACTTATTTTTCACTCTATTTTTTTTGGGGGGGGGGAATTGTTTTTCCCAATCTTAAACTTTCCATTCTCTTTCCCACCTTTCCTCCCCCCCCCATCTAAGATTACTTGTTCATTAAAGATGGCTTCTCCTTTGTCACAATCTTCTTGTTCTGCAGGCATTTCTTGTTGTTTCTCATAATTCCAAATCTCCATTTCTAAAAACTGAAATACGAAGCCAAAAGAACCTCTCCCTTCTTGTGCATCTTCTTTGTACTTTTTAAGTTCCATTTTCAGTTCTCCTAAAAGTGGAGCCATTTTAAACAGTTTTAAACAACCACCTGATTGATTTTAGTCATTCAAAACAATAACCAAGAATCCAGAAATCATCAAGTAATCCAGATTGTCCTGAGTTATATCTTCTTATTTCTTTTTCGACTTTCTCTTCCTGGGTTTTTATTGCGATATTTCAGTTAGAATGTCTCTTTTGGAAGTCTTGTTGAGATTTTGCTGTAAGTTCTTTTTTAATTCTAGATCCTACCCTTTTATTCTTTTTCTCTCCTTTCCTGTTTTCAAAAGCTTTTAATTATCCAGAAATCTTTATTATCTCTTTGACTTTTTATTTTCAGCATTAAATGCCTATTGATGTCAAAGTGAATTTTTTCCAATTTCTTGCTTAAGTCTCTTAGCTGTCAGTATAGGAAAAGGAGAAAGCCAAATCTTTTCCCTTTTCTCTCTCCTTCGCAGCTTAAAAATCTTCTTAGAGAACAATGTTATTGTTTTTTAACAGTTTCAATTCCAGGGTACCTTATTTGTTGCTTTTGCTGTTTGACCCAGTCAACCAAAACTTTCTCTTCTTATCTTCCTTCTGCACATTATTTTCCGGTCGAGTTCTTCTTTGTGGTGGCCATTTCTGATCACCGCTGCAACCGCCTTCGGGAAAGGGAGTAATGGCCAGCTGGGGAGGAGAGATGTGGCTCTCCTCAACCCTGCTGGCAGTCTCCCCCCTCTTCACCATCTCTATGGGGTGGCTTAGCCCCAAAACCAGCCGGCTCGGGGCGCTCCGGCGGCGAGCACAGATCGAAGCCTCGCAGAGATGAGGTTTCGGTCTGTCGCTGAAGAAGTTCAAACCGGAAGTCTCAATTCCAGGCTGCTTCTGTTAGTTTCCATCCATTGTTCCTTGTCCAGTCCTCTGGTGCTTTGGCAAATAAATTGACCCCTTCTTCTTTGTGTCAGCCTTTCCAATACTGGAACACTGTTATTATATCCCTTCTGATCCTTCTTTTCTCTAGACTAGCCAAACCCAAATCGTGCAATTATTCTTCATATGTTTTAGTCTCCAGGCTGCAACATCTTTTTTGTAATGTGGTAACCAAAATTGGATGCAGTATTCCAGGTGTGGTCTTAGTAAGACTTTATAAAGCAATACTAATACTTTACTTGATTTTGATTCTATGCCTCTGTTTACACAACTAAGGATTGCATTTATCTTTTTTGTCTGCTGCCGCACACTGCTGACCCATATTTAAGTGATCATCCTCTCCAAGGTCTCTCTCACAATTATTGTTTTTGAGCCAGGTTTTGCCTAATCTGTACTTGTAATTTTAGTTTTTCCTGTCTAGATGTAAAAACCTTGTTTTTCTCCACATTAAATTGTATAAGGATTCCAAAGCTGACACCCTGCACACAATGGCAAGAAGCCCGCCGGAGAAATGCAATGGAGCTGGAAATATTACCAGAGGACTGGAAAAGAGCTGATGTGGTTTCAATTTCCAAAAAGGGGAAAAAAAACAGTCCCAAGAAACTACGGACCAATCAGCCTATCATCAATACCCGGGAAGATACTGGAAAAGATAGTAAAATAAAAAACAGATCTGCAAACATCTAGAAACAAATAAACTTATAACTAGCAGTCAGCATGGGTTTGTTAAAAACAGATAATGCCAAACCAATCTTATTTCATTCTTCAACATAGTGACTGAATTAGTAGATCAGCAAAATACTGTGGACATAATAGACTTCAGCAAGGCATTCAACAAAGAAAAAAATGGGCTGGATAGCATCACCACCAAGATGATTTGTAACTTGTTGAGAAACCATACTCAACTAGTAGTTCTTAATGGGTCTATGTCTACATGGAGGGAAATAAGCAATAGGGTATCATAAGCTTCCCTCTTAGGCCCAGTACTTTCAATATCTTCATAAACAACTTAGATGGGGAAATAGAAGGGGAACTTACCAAATTTGCAGATGATATTAACCAGCAGGAATAGCTAACACCCTAGATGATAGGCTCAAGATCCAGATGGATCTTGATAGCTTGAATATTGGGCTATATCTAACAAAATGAAATTCAATGTAGAGAAAAGTAAAGTCTTATACTTAATCAAGAAAAACCAAATATAGACATATAGACTGGGTGAAACCAGGCTTAATAGCAGTAACTATGAGAGGGATCTTGGAGTCTTAGTGGACAACCAATTAAATATGAGCCAACAATGTGCGGTAGCAGCCAAAAAAGCCAATGCAATCCTAAATTGCATTAACAGAGGGATAAAATAAAAATCAAGGGAGGTACTAATATCATTCTATAAAGCCTTAGTAAAACCACACCTAGATTAGTGCATCCAGTTTTGGTCACCACACTATCAAAAAGATGTTGAGACTCTGGAAAAAGTACAGAGAAGAACAACCAGGATGATTAGGGGACTGGAGACTAAAACATATGAAGAACAGTTGCAGGAGACATGATAGTGTTCCAATATTTGAAGGGTTGCCACAGAGAAGAAGGGGTCAAGCTATTTTCTAAAGCGCCTGTAGGCCAGATAAGGAATAATGGATGGAAACTGAACAAGGAAGGATTTAACCTGGAAATAAGGAGAAATTTTCTGACAGTGAGAACAATCAACCAATGGAACAGCTTGCCTTCAGAAGTTGTGGGAGCTTCATCACTGGAGGCTTTCAAGAGATTAGACTGCCATTTGTCAAAAATGGTGTGGGGCAGTCATGGCTAAACTTTTCGTCATTGTGTGCCAAAAATACGTGCACATTTATTCCTGCACCCATAATGCAGTGTGTGTGTGACCCCTCTGCCCCCCTGTACATGCGCACACGACCCCCGCATGCACACCTCTGCGCATGCATGCATGACACCCCCACATGCACCTACTGCCCGTGCACATGCACCCTACCTCCCTGCATATATGCGGCAGATACCTGACAATCAGCTGGCTGGTAGGAGGCTCGCGCGCATGCACAGTGGATCTTTTCCGGGCGGCAGCTTGCATGCTGGCAGATATGTCTCTGTGTGCCACTTCCGGAACGTGTGCCATAGGTTCATCATCACAGGTATAGGGTCTCCTGTTTGGGCGAGGGGTTGGAGAAGATGACCTACAAGTTCCTTTCCAATTCTGTTTGTTGCAATCCCCCATCTACCTCTGGAAAAGCCCTAAAACTCCACATTAGAGGAGATATAACTGAAAGATACTAGATATACAACAACTGGAAAATATACGGCTAACAGCCCGCAAAGTGCTAGAAGCCTACAAGCAGAAAGCTGGTAAAGAATGTGCCAAGCCAAAGGAGATTAAAGTGGGCAACAGAATATAACTTTCTACAAAATACAATTTGTCCAACTATCCAAAAACTTGGGCCCTAAGTACATAGTCCCTTCCCTATTAGCAAAATTATCAACCTTGTCACAGTACAATTGGAACTGCCAAAGAACCTGAAAAGAATCCACCCCATGTTTTACTGTAGTCTACTGAAACAAGAAATTACCTCCCCCACTTTGCCCACCTCTTCCTACACCACCCATTCCTATTTTCATAGAGGGGGATCAATACTTCAAGGTCAAATAAATTTTGGACTCTTGAAAACACAAAGGCAAAGTGCAGTATCTAGTTGCATTGAAACATTTCCCAGCCTCATAGTCCAAATGGATTCATGGGCACTATCTATGAGCTACCAAAAGTCTAGTTCCTTCCACCAGAATATCCTAAGAAACCATGAATTTCCAAAGCCATTTAAATGCCTACCTAAAATTTTCTTTCTTTCTTTCCCTGGGCTAACACCTTTGAAAAGGGGGGCTGAATGTTGGCTGCCTATCTTTGCTTTCCTTGAAGCTTGCTAGCAACTGCCATAACTAGGGGGGAGGGAGCATTTGGGAGGGGAAGAGTGCTGGAGGAGTGAAAGAATACTATGGGAAATTGGGGAGTATGGACACTGAGAGGAACCAGAGGTGCCAAACCAAGCTATCTTCCTGCCTTCAGGGATGCTGGCCCAGGAAAAGGAATTTACCACAGCACCAGAGATACCAAGTTCCCAAAACAGGAGCTGATTGGATTATTCTCCTGGGGTTTTTTGGACATTGAGGATTGCTTTCAATATATGATTTTCATGCAGTTTTACTTCAGATCTTCCCTTAATTATACTATACTCAGCATCTCTAGTAAAAGTACTTTTTCTCTAACATCTAGGGAGTCAAGGGTCATTCTTTCCTGGGGAACTAGCTGTGGCCAGTCTGATAGGCAGCCACAAGACTAAAATGACTGCTGCTTCAGGAGTGACAAATCCAATTAACATAACTGCAGAGGCTTCTTGAGGGTCATAAATTTGAATCATCATTGTAATTATAATGGCCATTAACAGGCTGGTCATAAGTTCAGAAATGCTTGTACTCCAAATATTTGAATGATTAAAGCCACCAAATTCTACTTTTAGGAATCATTTTGAAGTAAACCATTGTCTGTTTCCTGGAACTTCTGGGACTCTGTCTGGAGACTCTAGGATTTTTTCTGCACTGCCTAGTTGCCCACCATCAGAATAGGGTAGTAACCATTTTTTGAGGGCAGAGATGAACGGCAACCTTTATTACCTTCATTCCCACTGCAAATTTAACTACCAGGCAAATTTTCTACAGCATCCTGAAGCATTTGACTTCCTGATAGGCCAACTCCAGGAGGGCACAAAGACATGTCCACCCAGATGAGGCCATTGTTGCCAGGAACTAGAAGTTTCAAAGACGTTATCTATATCTATAGGTAATCCTCAACTTACAACCAGTTACTTAGTAACCAAAGTTACAGAGGATCCTGAAAAAGGAGCTTGTTACCCAGATTCAAAGTTCTGATCTCTGAGCCCCCATGGTTATGTGACTGCATTTGCAACACTTCACACTGACCCACATTTAAAGCCAATTACAACATCCTGTGAATATATGACCATAACTTGTTTTTTTTTCAAGAAATTGGTGTTAGCAAAAAATTGATCGACTTAACATCTGTGGTGTTGGCTTTACAACTGCAGCATTCACTTTACAACTGCCACAAAAATTATTGTAAAATTGGGCACTATCACATGATGACCACTTAACAACTATCATGCCTTGTGACTAATTGCGGACTCAATTACAGTCGGAAGCCGAGGAGTACCTGCATATTAACTGTATTAAAATAGCTAAAAAATTATCTTGTTCAAATTTTTGAAGGTTGCTTGTTCAAATTTTTAGCAGAAACATGTTTATAATTACTGTTTTCTTCAGCTACTGTTTTCTTTTGCACACTTCTTATTTCTTAGATATTACATATCAATTATTACAATCATTATGAATAGAGCTACCACAATTTTGCTTTACCCCATATAAGGATGACATTATATGAAGCAGAGCGCTTTATCTCCCTATTTGGCAAAGACTATCTTATAGTATAAGAAATGCAACACTGGTGGGGATAAAATGCACTGCAAGGAACAATGGAAGCATAATAGCATCTCTGCAAAGAATGATTAAAAATATTAACTCAACCCTGGAATATGCAGGGTAAATCCTAGCCCCAGAGTAAAACAAAATAAATAAACATATTTTAAATACAAGTGTTCAGATTTATTTTGTAATTCACAGTTTCTATTGATACCATAAATCTGTTGTTTATTATAGATCCTAGTGCCACAATTCTGTATGATTCACACAAACAGTCTAACCCTTCTGACTCATTCTGATTTGGGCTCACTTCATAATTCATATTCTTTTGTAAGTCCATCTCATTAGCCCTGTAGACTATAAAAACAAACATGAAGGATGCAAAACAAAGATTTTTAAATAAGTGACATTACATATGAAATTTAGAAAAGACATTAGATCTTTAAAAAAAAGAAAACAAGGAGGCACTACTGAAAGTGCTCAATAAGTTAACTTATACAATATAATTTTGAAACTTCTCCCAAAGACCATCCTCACTCTGGTGTACTCTCATTTCAGCAATCTGATAAAAATTAAGTCAAATGAAAAAACACATACACATACACATTTACACAAAAAGGGTAAAATTAGTCCCCATGTCAGAGTCTTCAATTACTGAATGATCCAGCTGCCCCCTGGATACTTTGGAATTCTTATTAACCCTAATCAGCAAGTACTAGGCATGCTGGCAGGGGATAATGGGAATTGTGTAGAACATGGCTGGGGAAAATTGATGATGTAAAAAAGCAGCTTTGAAAAATTGTTCACAAAATGCTATTTGTTTTTGGTTTTTTTTTTTAAAAAAACACCATCAAAATATCTAGATGCTCTTCTGTACTTTTTTAGTCTATCACCCCGCTACAACAGAATTTGTCATACAAAAATTTCCACTATGAAGTATTCAATAAAATTTAAAGGTGACCAGAAACAGCTGTGACACCAAATGTCCCCATGGTTATATCTTTGTTTCCTTTGATGATATCATGCAGGCTTGGCAAGGACCCTGTCTTAGTCTGTATTGTTTTTCTGAGTTTCTGCTGTTCTGGCGCTTTAGAACGTCTTCGTTTAAGAGTTCTCTTCTCAGTTTTTGTCTTTTGGATTTGCCCATTGCACAAACCTCTGCACGCTGAAATGCCACAGAAGTAGGACTCTTCAGATTGTGATGAGGTTTCAGAGCTTCCTTCTGATGGCAGGCTTTTGTACAAAGAATGATATACCTCACCAATATTAGAGAAGTCTCTCTGATTGGTAAAAGTCCTCTTGTTTTTTATTTCTCCATTAGCTACTTGATGAATTTGTTCAGCTATTGGCTTGACTGTTTCAATTTTCTCATTTTTATATTTGCAACGCTTTTTCTAAAAAAGAAAAATAGAATGTTAATTGAGGGCCTTTTAACTCTTAGAACAAGTTTATATAATGCTGCTCTTAGGTTAGCTATAACAACATACCTTTTTTTCTGGGGAAAACTTCAATGGTTCTACAATGTAAAAGTCATCTGGGTTCACTAAAAGAAAAAAAAGGATATATAGATAGTACCTTCTTACTTTTATATGTATTAGATAGACAGTAATTAAGATAGACAGTTATTAAGATAGACAGCAACATTAAAAGTAAAAAAAACCCAGACAAATGATATAGCATCAATATAAGTGACAAATTTAAAGTAGATTCTTTCTTTAAGTAGATTTTACACTATTAACGGCATGTTATACATACCTAAGCTACTCTGGTTGTTATTTATTGTCAAGTCTATAGCCATACAAATGCCCAGCAAATAATTAAGAAAACTGCAGTTTCAACACTGGATTTCATTTTAGAAAATTTATATCCCATTAATTCCTTCATGAAATGGCCTAACTGTTGAAAAAGATGTTATTTAATACCATCAAGATGGAAATTAAGAAAAAAATCATATATAGCTGTGAATTAGATGTTTCTTAAAATTTATAACCTTACACATATATTCTTTTACACATACATTCTTTTATGGAATATGGCAGAAGAGGCAGAGAGACATGGTTTATATAGCAGGGGTCCCCAACCCCCAGGTCAATGGTGGTATTCTACTGGTTCAGCCCGGTTCACGCAAACTGGTAGTAAAAAAATGTTGCCATTCGGCCAAACCGGCAGTAAAAAAACCAGCTATCGATTTGGCTAAACCAGTACTTTGTTTTTTCCCCCCTCCTCCTAATGATCAGCTCTGCAGGGATCCTCCTCATTATCTTACTGCTTTGCCAAGAGGCTTCCCTGAGGCCCAGGAGCCTAAAAAAAAAAGGAGCATATGTGTGTTTGCTGTGCGCCCCCCCCACTCCATTTTTTGCCTCCTGGGCAGGGGTGAGATTCAAATTTCTTAACAACCGGTTCTGTGGGCATGGCCTAATTTGTGGGTGTGGTTTGGTGGTCATGTGACTGGCTGGGCATGGCTTGTATGTAAATATTGAATTTTTTATAAAAAAGAGCAATTTTTACCCAAAAGTAGGCAAAGCAGGCAGGCAGATTCAGTTGCTCACAGAATCACAGATTCACTTAGATATCTATCTGCAATCAGCTACCTGAATCCGTCACATAAAATTTGCTAGCAAGCAAACTCACAACATTAACTCACAACACACCATGTATGTAAATATTGAATTTTTTATATATAAAAAAGCAACTTTTACCCAAAAGCAGGCAAAGCAGGCAGGCAGATTGAGTTACTATCTCTCTATCTGCAATCGGCTGCCTGAGTCTGCACTGAAAAGCTTCAGTCCTAAGGAAAGTTCAGCTCTGCTTTTAGATTATCTAGAAAGCAAGAAATCCAAGGATTTCCTGCTTTCTAGCTAATCTAAATCTCCTGGCAGAGCAGTACAGCTGATAGGCGGGGAAAAAAAAAAGGAAAAATAGCAACTTACCAAACCAGGCAAGTTGGATGGCTCGCATGCTAGTTAAGGAGTGAGTGGGCGAGGAAGGGCGGGGCCAGCCAGTGGAGCGATTTGCCGGTTCTCTGAACTGCGGGCAATCATAATATGTGTGTGTGTGCAGAGTTTGCAAATCATCAGCTGTGCCACCTGGACAGCTGACAAGCGCAGGTGCGCAGCGTTTGAAAATCCTCGTTTCCTGCTTTTTCAACCTCAGCTGTGCCGTGCAAAGCAACTCAGGAGGGAAAAGCAGGGAATAAAGAGCCCAGGCAGGCAGATGGGCCAAATACTGAACCAATTCAGTGTCAGCTGCTCTCCACAGCTACAGGTTCTATAGAACTGGGCCAAACAGGTAGTATCTCACCCCTGCTCCTGGGCCTCAGGGAAGCCTCTTGGAGAAAAAATGGCCTCCCAGGAGGCTTCCCTGAAGCCCAGGAGGCAAAAAAATGAAGCACGGGTGGGTTTTAAAAAAAGAAACCATGCCCACCCGGTCACATGGCCATGCCTACCTAGTCTTACCCATAGAACCAGTAGTAAAAATATTTGCCTCCCACCCCTGCCCCAAGCTACGGACTGTGGAAGTGGCGCTTGTGGAGCTGTGTGCTCATGTGCTTGCCAGTTGCTCACCCAGAGGCTTCTTCTCTTCTGATAAGAAGAACAGTTGGAAGAGTTAAACAAGACTAGCCCAGAGAAAAGAAAATTATGAGAAGATATGGTAGCTGTCGTCAAGTTTTTCAAAGCTACCATGTAGAAGATGAAGCCAAATTGTTCAATGCTTTTCCAGTAAACAAGAGAAGAATCGGTGGATTTATATTTCAAGAAAATAAATTTAATTGGACATCAGATAAAATCTTCTAATAATAAAAACTTGTTTAATAATGGAACAGGCAGCTTCAGGATATAGACTCTCATCCAGTAGAGATGTTTAAACAGGCTGGATGTATATCTGCTGGAAATGCTGGGATGCTGAATGCCACCTCTGTTTCCAGCCCTTGCTGTTTCATCACCCCAAGAAAACCCCAGGACATTAATGGAGAAATGGTGGAAAACATGACTTTTAACCCCAGAAGGTTAGATAGAGGTAGCATTCGGCTCCTGGCTGGGGATAAGAAGAAGCAGCATTCTAAGGACATGTCCTTAAAAGAAGTTAGCAAAGCATCTTTCAGCTGCTGCGTGGATGAACCCTTAGATTGTTATTACTGTTGCTGTAGATGTAGCCTGCTTTCTTTTCGACTTAAAAAAAAAATCTGCTTAGGAAATAGTTTTTGATGAAATATCCACATTTTTCCTCAACCCTCCTTCCCCCCCCCCGTCAAATAATTTTATTTTTAAAAAGAAAAGTCCTGGTCACTGAAGTGTAACTAAAGCACACTCTGATATATAAAGTGCAAATATATTCTCAGTTCTTTAGCTCAAGTGATAAATAAAAATTCCTAAATAGTACATGTCAACACACATATCTACACACACAAGTCCCAGCATTGTTTTTGTACAGATTTAGGTTTTTTTTTACAAAGAATAGATCTGTGGGGATGGAACAGTAAAAAGATAAAGATAATACCTAATAGAATGCAATGCATATAATTTTCAAGCATGTGGCAATTATGTGAGTCCAGGGCTTTCTTTGTGATTCAAGTTCAGCTTGGCCAGATGAATGCAGATGTCTTTTCGCTCCTCATTTGGATCAGATTTTTTTCCATTGTCTTTAAAAACTGGAAATATTTCTAGTGAACCCAAAGAATTTGTGCACATGCTACATTTTAGGACCTGTTTGGTACCTATTTTGTTTGAATTTGTAAGTGCTTCTGACACAAATCAAAAGCAGCCATGCCTACATCATTGGAAGATGTGAAGGGTCAGACAGTTCATTCTGGAGAAGATTATTATTCGATAGTCAATATTGGTTGATGATCTTAATCCATCAAATTTGTTTAAAAATTTCCCCCAATAAATCCCCCTAGAATCACCACTCTATCTCAAAACGGTTCATGAGAAAGGAGACAGAGAAAGTACTTTCCCAAGACAAAACCACAAAAGGGGACTAGCTGTCATATAATACCCACAGAATTATTTTTAAAAACTTTTTTTAAAAAACTTTTTTAATAGTTCTCTCTTAGCAAGAAGTTGCAATCTTCCTTATCAATCCAATGATATTTCATTCAGCTGTTAAAATCCATCTCTCAGAGTCATTTTGGCCCCAACTTGCAAGTTTTCCCCACAGATTTTCATTGATTTGTTGAATGACTAGTGACACAGTGAAGAATGTCCAATAATTCAGGAAGGGCTACTTGAACTTCAGATTATACTAAAGCATCATGTTTTTATAATGTTGGCATACAGAAAACTCTCTGGCGGCTCAGCTTGCCATAAAGGTCTAAGAAGCTACCATTCCATTTCCAAATGAACTGTAACTACAGACAATTTTTCCATTATCAGTCGCCACTTTCCAGGAAAATTACTCAGAAAAACGTGACTCTGAAAAGGAGAGTGTGGGGAGGAGAAGGGAGAGAGAGAGAGAGGAAGAGAGAGATGGGGGGAAATGGGGAGGGAGGGAGGGAGAGAGACAGAAACAGAGACAGAGAAGCTCTGCTCTGCACAAAAGCAAATTCCTCTCATTTTTCCCTTGCAAATCCAAACTAACAGATTTTTAGTTTTCCCAATTTCAAAGATCTGGTTAATTATGAACCAGCAAGTAGCAAGAATTCTACATTTTCAATTTATGAGATTCATCAGCCACCTTCAGCAATTGCAACTAACCCTGGTATCAGGGGTGGGATTCATTTTTTTTTAACAACCAGTTCTGTGGGCATGGCTTAGTTGGTGGGCATGGCTTGGTGGTCATGTGACTGGGTGGACATGGCTTGGTGGTCATGTTATTGGCTGGATGTGGCCAACTCAATATCACTCACATCGAGGCACGCATCTCCTCACCTGGCCTCTCATGACTCTGGGGATGCTGCAACAGTAGTAAGTGTGAAAAATGGTCATGGGTCACTTTTTTCCCTCTTTTTTCCCCTCCTTTGCTGGTACTTTGTAACTTTGAATGGTCACTCCACACAAGCAAAGTACCAGCAAAGGAGGGGAACTCCAGAGAAGTTCCAGAGACAGGAAGTCTAGTCCTGCCAAGAATGTAATAAGGGTTAATGGAGAGGCAGTTTCTGTAAGCAACACCAGAATGTTTCCTTCCTGCCTTCCTTACAGGATTAGGCCAGTAATTTCTTCTAACAACCGATTCTAGCGAAATAGGTGTGGACTGGTAGAATCCCACCCCTGGTTAGAATGCAGTATTGCAGGGTAAGACTGCCAGCAGTTCGATTCTCACCAGCTCAAGGTTGACTCAGCCTTTCATCCTTCTGAGGTCAGTAAAATGAGGACCCAGATTGTTGGGGACAAGGTTGACTCTGTAAATCACTTTTAGAGGGCTGTAAAGCATTGTGAAGTGGTATATAAGTCTAAGTGCTATTGCTACTACACAAAATGTGTAACATTTGTGACAATAAAAACTCTGAGACTTTTGAAGAATTGAATCAGATAATAGTAGCCACAATATAAACAATATCAGTAATTACATTTGCTTCTATGGATAGATTATGTCCAAAAGATGTTATTGAAGATGTAGAATAAATTTTATCTGACAAGATAAAGATGATATTGAAAGTGCATATACAGCTGACAGGCCAAGATGATTCTTATTTTTAATGCAAGTTTTATTTATATCTACTATAAAATAAGTTGGAAGTCATTCTTTTTTATTTTGATGTACTTCTGCCCTTTCTCTTTGTTCTTTTTTTCTTGATTATTAGTTTCTGATGGTTTTTATTTTTTTATTTTAAAATTCAATAAAACTATCAAAAATGAATGAATGAATGAATGAATGAGCCATTAGTTTAATAGAAATTATTGCAAGCTATATGTAAGTATTTGCTTATAGGTTCACGCTAACAGAAATACATAATCATAAAATTACAATACTGAATGGGACTTTGGAGAGATTCTAATCCAATCCTCTGCTCGAGCAGGAGACCGTGTACCATTCCAGACAAATAGTTGTCCAATCTCCTCTTGAAAACCTTCAGTGATGGAATAACCATAATTCTAAGAGGCAAGCATTTCCACTGATTGGCCTCACTGTCAGGAAATATATCCTTAGTTCTAGGTTGGATCTCTCTTTACTGTTCTTCACCTGTTATTTCTTGCCTTGCCCTCTGGTGCTTTGGAGAATAGGTCAATACTATATTTTCAGTTTGTTAGTCTTTACTTGGGCAACACTACTTCCAATTCAATTTTGATGTACCTCTAACAGCCAAAAGAGTAATCAAACATTTAAATTTCATTGACTCCAAAAGAATTCACAAAATCTGCCCATGTGCCAGTTTGCGAAAAAATCTGTAGTGACTTTTCAGGGGAAAATGTCATATAATGGAACTTCAAGAAACAGGCATAATTTAAGAGATAAAGCAAGATTGTAAAACTAATGATTGAGAACCTGGAGAGCTTCTATCTCTAATATTTCAACTTGGTTGAAATCTTGTCTTCCACAAGCACTATACTATAGGACTATATAAGTTTTTGTGATGCCATGGGAAGCAAATTTTTATTATATTTGGTAATAATGATGTATCAGTTTATATTAGGTTCTAAAGGGAATTAAAATAAAAGTTAAGTAACAATAGCACTCTTAAACTTCTAAAGCAAAATCCATTTATTCACGTTTGAAAGCTCAATAGTCAGCTATTAACCAAAATATTTCTGATAGTCTCTGGGAAAGAAGGACTGCTAAAGGTAATAGCAATTGATGGACCTAGGTTTGCTTTATTGCACAGCTACTCAAAATTATGCGAACACATGCATATACACAAACGAACAAATCTATCAAAAGCAATGATGGTATTTTTCTGGTTCGGCCTGGTTCAGGCTAACTGGTAATAAAAAATGCTATGGCCAAACTGATAGTAAAAAAACAGCTATTGGTTCAGCCGAACCATTTTTTCCCCTCCCGATGATCAGCTGTTCCAATGATCAGCTGTACCAGGATTCCCCTCGCTGTCTTACTGCTTCGTCCAGGAGGCTTCCCTGAGGCCCAGAAGGCAAAAATGGGTGTGCGGGGGGGGGGGGGGGGGGNAAAAAAAAGAGCGTGAAGGGTGGGTGAGTGGGTGCAGAAAAAAAAGCCGCACCCACCTAGCCACTTGCACAGAACCGGTAGTAAAAATATTTTCATCATTTTAATTGCACTTTTATATTTCTGCAACAAATTATAATGTGTATTATAATATACACTTAATAATATAACTGTTCTGGACTGAAATACAGTAGTGATTTTGCCTACAATCTGTAGAAATAAGTAGTTAAATCATAGCTATCCTTACCTTGTTTACTATTTAGCTGAAATGACTGAGACCTAGTGAGTGGAAAGGAGGTTCTTCTTTTCACATTCATATCATCATAGGAGGAAATACATCTGTAGGAAAAAAAACAGTGCCTTATCACCAAAGATACCTTAAATAGCTTTTCCTGCCCAAGTTCTAAAATCCAGTCTTCTACTCTAGAAGCATTCTGAGAAACCTATTGCTTCTATTTTCCCATTTTCATTTGGTGCAAGAGCTTACTGCAAAAGCATTACACTTCTGAGTATATGCTTTATGTTGCTACAAAAATTTGCATGCATGTTGAAGTTTACAAATCTTCAAAGGGTGTAACAATGTATATCTTACAGCTACTGCTGCTGAGCTGCTTCACCCAGAATCCTTCTGTAGTGAACGTATTTATTGGGAGTTGTGCTTCCCCAATATTTGGAGAAGCATTGTGCACTCAAAATAAAGATTTATCAATTTATTTTCCTGGTTAAGTAAGGCAAATTTCTAAAGCTGACATTATTTCATAGCCATTAAATGTGAACATCTTTTTAAATAGAAGATAACTTTTTTCCCAAATTTATTCTGATGGATAAATGTGATAATATGCTATTTCAAATCTCCTCTGATTAACAAACATATGAACATATTTGTATAAAATATATAATATATGAACTGAAAGTACATTCAGAAACTTTGTCAAGTGGTCCAAATGTGTTTATCCCTGAATTACGACAGTTCACTTAGAGATTGTTCAAAGTTGCAACAAGGACTTATGACACAGTCTCGAGGTTACGAATGTTGCAGCACCACAGCTTGCTATATCTTCACAAGCCTGTCTGCCTGCAGAGACCTGGCTTGGCAGGATGGAGGAGGGAAGCAATTATGGGGAGCATGAGGTAACTCAGTAAGTTGGAAAAGGCCCTGAAGCAGGTGGCCTGTTCCATCACTAGACCCCTCCACGGCCTTCCCCACCCTGAGATACCTCATGTGCACTTAATGACCCACACATTTGATTAGTGAATGCATGGGCGAAAGCAGGGAGTAATTGCAGTCAAGTTACGTGATTCAATCCTAAAAATGCCTCGGGTTATGAATGTAATTGGCAGGCTCCATTATATTAGTAACTTGAGGACTACTTGCACAAAAGATAAGAAACTTTATACCACTGTGCACTCTACATTCTATTTATTTTACAGAACTCAATAAGTAAAACATGATGTGGATTGTGAACTTAGAGCAAAATGAGAAATTAGAAGTAAAATGAGCAAATGCTTGAACTGCATATATATTAATTCTTGCCAAGTGGCAAGAATTTCTTCTAAATGGAGCCATCATCTTTCCAAGGCAGAGGCAACTTTCTGGTAGCTATTTTGGTAGTTAGGGCACATAGGAGAGGGGGTAATAACTTTCTGCAATTGGATGTGGCTTTCTTTTTTGTGTTTTCTGTTTCAAGTATGTTTAATGCAGATAAATACTGAAATAGCTTATTTATTTTATTTCCAGCTAGAAGGATCGGCGACTGCTCTTAAACTATTTTTCATGACTTATCTACAAGTTATCCTGAATGGCAAGATTCTTTCAAAACCCATTGATAATTCACTTTTTCACATAACTTTTATTCACAAATTTCATAATTTCACACTCCATTCATTCATAAATTTCACACCTCAAACACATCTTCCATTCTACACATTTATATAATGAAAAGCATTTAATAATGAAAAGCATTTTATAAGTTTATAACTTTATAGAGTTTATACCTTATGACTAAAGTATGTCTTAATATGTAGTTGTTCTTAGTTTTCCTGACTGATCTAGGCTAAGGTAATAAGTAACCACACATACAAACCTGAGAAATAAATTACCTTTTAGGACTAGGATACTGATTACTTTTGAGAATCTTTGAGAGGTAATCATTATTCAATTCTGGTTTATGTTTGCAATGTTGCAGAAAAAGCATAAAGACTAGGATGGCACAGAATATCAAAGAAATAACAAGGTAACTCTGATGATCTGAAACCTGAAAAAGAAATTGTATAGATTGTATAATCATGGTTAAATATGGAAGCAACTACATGTATATGTGAGGGTGAAGGTTCATTCTCCGAGCTTGTGGGTTGGTTTCTGAAAATTTCTTTTCCAGGCTAGGTAACATCTTCAGTGGTGTTTAGGCGATGTTACCCTAAACTCCGCTGAAGATGTTACCTAGCCTGGGAAAAATTTTTTCGGAAACCAACCCACAACCTCGAGAACGAACCTTCACCCTCATCCTACATCAGAGCTACAGATATTTGTGTGTATGTGTGTATGTGTATGTGTATGTATGTAAGTATGTATGTATGTATGTATATGTGTGTGTGTGTGTGTGTGTGTGTGTGTGTGTATACATATACATATATACATACATACATACATACTTTCTTAAGTTTTCGCGGGTACTTACATGTATGGCATTCAGCTTTGTTCGGATATTTTCCCACGTCATTATAGTTGTGCTTTTAAAGTTGTAGCAACGTTTCGGCAGAATCTCATCTGCCATCATCAGGCTCCATTCATCAGCCTGATGATGGCAGATGAGATTCTTCCGAAACGTTGCTACAACTTTAAAAGCACAACTATAATGACGTGGGAAAATACCCGAATAAAGCTGAATGCCATACACACACACACGCACACATATACATACATACACATATTTAATTTTCAAGAGGCTAAAGTTGTTGCTCGTGATGCAACCAAAGGAGGACGCTTACTGAAAGAAGCCTGGTTTTCCAACAACTCCATTAATAGACATATTGAACTGCTACCAGCCTACCAAGCATTGAGGCACCAAGAAAGATCCTAGAAAAAGAGCAGAGACTGCTTCCCATCACGAACAAAGCAACAAATGAATCGAGTGGACAAACCAAACAGGCCTTTAAGATGAAGTCCACTGGGATGAGGGAGGGAACTAGAGAGAATGCTGTCAAAGTAATGCGCACAACGGCCATTGGTTAATGTTATATAAAGGCACATATCTCCTTAATGGTAGTTTTACACTCTGGTGATGTTAGCAGAGGCTAATGAAAGCTTAGTGAACAATATAAAATTTTAGTCCCAGAGATCGGGATGTCTGTCTCTTTTTTCACAGTTTTACTTGGAACTCAGCACACATACACATATGTTGCATTATCTTAAGTTTTACCTATAGTTAATATAAGTAATGAATCCCCTGCAGATGTAACTGTCCCCAAATATTTTCCAAATATATCCTCTTGAAGGTCTTCTAATCCAAACTCCTCCTCCTTATAAACCTCCTGTAAAGGAGCAGCCACAACTTCTGGAAGCAAGCCATTCCACTGATTAATTGTTCTCACTGACAAGAAATTTCTCCTTAGTTGTAGGTTGGATCTACAATTTGATAAGTTTCCATCTGTTACTTCTGGTCCTGCCCTCAAGGGCTTTGAAGAATAGTTTGACCCCCCACTTCTCTGTGACACTCCCTCAAATATTGGAAGACTGCTAATGTCATCACCCTTATTCCTTCTCTTCATTAGACTAAACATATAACCCAGCTCCTGCACCTGTTCACCTCAGGTTTTAGCCTCCAGTGCCTAATCATCTTGATTACTCTTCTCTGCACTTTGTCTCAACATCATTTTTGCATTGTGATGATCAAAACTGGATGCAGTATTCCAAATGTGGTCTTATCAAAAAAGTATAAAGCGGTACTAACACTTCATGTGATTTTGATATTATTGCTCCGGCTTCTTTAAATTCTTTAAATTTCTTTTTCCTTTTTTCCATTTTGTGTCTTTTTATTTTTTATTATAATTTATTTTTTATTATATTTTTCCTTTTTGTGTCTTTTTCTTTTTTATTATAATGAGTTTGGTGGCACAGATGTTAGAATGCAGTATTGCAGGCTATTTCTGCAGATTGTCAGCTGCCTGCAGTTTGATTTTCACCGCTCAAGGTTAACTCAGTCTTCCATCCTTCTGAGGTCGATAAAATGAGGACCCAGATTGTTGGGGGCAATATGCTAACTAAACCGTTTAGAGAGGGCTGTAAAGCACTGTGATGTGATATATAAGTCAAAGTGCTATTGCTATTTATTATAATGTTTTATTTATTATAAAGTCCTATTTATTATAATATTTATTATAAAGTCCTCGACTTACAACCAAGTGACTGCTTGAAGTTATAATGGCATTGAAAAAATAACTTATTACTGATGTTCACACTTACAATTGTTGCAGTATCCCCATAGTCACATGGTCAGAATTCTGGTGCTTGGAAATTGGCATGTATTTATGACATGCCAATTTACAGGGTCATGTAATGATCATTTCTAATCTTACCAACTCACTTCCAAGCAAAGTCAATGGGAGAAGCATGATTTGCTTAATGACTACATAATTTATATAACAACCACAGCGATTCACTTAAGAACTGTGGAAAAAAGATTGTAATATGGGGTAAAACTCCATTAACTGCTTTGCTTAGCAACAAAAATTTTGGGATCCATTGTGGTCATAAGTCAAGGACTACCTGCATTTTGCTTGTCCACTAATTTAGTTATTTGTCAAAAAATGCAATAAGCTGTGTCCGGCATGACAGAGCCATGTTGGCTTCTAGTAATTTAATTTTGTTTTGGTGTTTAATGTCTTTCCCAGGCTTCCAGGAATGTTTCAGAGTAGCTATTTGCCATTTTTATTTCCAGATACATTCTCTGAAAGGTGAACAAAAAGAAGCTTGTTCTTCTCTGAAGGATTCCCATGTGGCTGCAACAAGAAATGTGGGCTTTGGGGATGGAATAACGGAGAATGCAACAGAGGAGAAGAAATTTGGAGCTAGGGTTGGAAGGACTGCACAAAATATAGGTAAGATTAGAAAACCTATTGAGGGGGGGAAGAATTTGTGTATGTGCATTTTTGAACTTGCATATGGGTAATCCTGAGAGATAACTCAAATGGATCTAACATACTCTTAACAGAGAAAGTGAGACTGAATTTGTAAGTGCCAAGAAGAAAGTTTGTATTTTAGGGATCAAGTTTCCTTCTCTGATGCATTTTCAGATCTTAGACTATTATTTTCTCTTAGCCTCTCTGCAAAATGACATTTTTTACCTGATCAAATTCACTTATAGCAGCTATGTTATTCATAAATACTGCTCAACCATAACATTGATGAAAAAAGCATGCCATCTGTGCCAAATCTTTTGTGCCTGAAATAGAACAATCTAGCAGTTTACAAAGTGGCAAGGGTTATTTTAAGCTATGATAATTGAGTGCATAGACTGTAAAACATTGATAATACATAGAAATGAAAATGTCTGATTCTATATAATGTAGCTATAACTCTCTATTCTGTTGTTACTTAGAGCAATTGCTCCACAATACAGCTGCTCACACTGCTCCACGGTCCAAGCCTTTTCCTGTTATTTCCCCCATAGGTATCCCTTTAAGTCCAACAGAATAAGAGCTACAATGGACAACATTCAATAACATGACCTAACTGATCGGAATGAAATGAATTCAACTCTGTATGGAATGTCCCTATCCCATGATACAAATTTCTACAATTATCTTAAAAATTACTGAAAAATTAAAGAATTATTTGCTTGTATGCAGTCATTATAGTATAGCCTTATGTTTATTCCATAATTGGACCCAATTATGTCAGCCTACAGATATGTACAGTAAGAAGCCTGCCATAAATTTATAACTGGTTATTTTTTAATTCTTCCTATTACAAGGAACTTATTATCCTATAGAAAACATATTCAAAATACTTTAAAGTATTTTGTCCAAACTAGTTGGCAACACATAAGCATATCTTTAACTGACTAACAATTCTAGACAATTTTTTTCACATGAAAGTATTAGTTATGGACTGTACAATGCATTTCAACGTAGCACTTTCAAGATCAATTACATTGTGACAGAGAAGCCATATGACTGAATTCTAATTAAAATCTATCTTCTATGAAACTAAATGCCCATTACTAGTATTTCATGTTTAAAAAAAACACAGTGTTCAAAATATAAATATTGGTACCTAAATTTTAAAACATTTCTTTCATGCTATTCAGATGTTTACCTTTCTTTTTAGTTCAGCTACCGTTGATGACAGATTGGAAACAACAAGTGTCATGTTTATTAGTTGAGCCTGTAGAAGCTGGATGGCTTCTGTCTGTTTCAAATCCTATATAGTAAAAAAAAATCATTTTCTTCTTAATCTTTAAAAGTATTTACTAAATAGAAATGCAGTATTGCTGAAATTGGATAATATATATAGTCCCTATTTAGCAACCACAATGGAAAATTGGCAACACCATGTGGTAAGTGGGAAATCAATGACCACAACTCTCCTTTCTGGCTTGATATTGACCAGATTAGTCAGTTTCAAACCTTGGCTTTTGCTTGTATCCTAACTCTTTTGCCCTTTGGAATGCTCATCCTGATCCTGGGATGATTAACAAAAAGTGAATTAATGTTTACATCCATTGGAGAGGAAGAGACTACATGAGAGTAAGGAAGCACATAATGGGAAATGCACATCAAAAGCAATATGCTGGCACTAACAGCCACAATGCACTAGACAAACAACTTGGTATATTCTCAATTGTATGCCTGCTTTCTCTCTTGCAATCCCTTCTCCTCCAATCTCTCTGCTTCACAAAATTGTAAGCAATTTTTTCTACATCCATCCATCCACCCACCCATCCATCCTGCTAGTCATCCATTTGTTGACAACTGTTCAAAGTTACCGCAGTGCTGAAAACATTGACTTATAATCAGTCCTCAAAGTTCTGGCTATTGCAGCATCCCCTGTGGTCATGTGATCACCATTTGTCAGAGTTTCCCTGCCACAAGCAAGTCAATGGGGAAGCCAGCAAAGAAGGTCACAAATCACTTCAATAAATTACTGTCACTTTTTATTTGAGAAGCCTGCTATAGATCCCAGGGACCTCCAGAATGCCAGGATTGCCACTGCTAAGCAATTCAGTCACATTACATCATGCTTTATGATTGCATTGCTTAGTGATGGTAAACCTAGCTCCATTTCCCATCATAATTCGGGGACTACTTGTAAAATAAACTTGGTTCTTGAATTTCAAAACAGATAATAGTTACAGATTAGTTACAGTTAAGTTACAGTTAATAAAAAATAGGTTTGTGCACACCTGCTGTTCTGCTATGCATGAAGTATTCTGAAGTTTTATTATTGTCTTATTAAAAGCTTTCTGCATTTCTTCCATTTGCTTTCGATACCTAAAAGTAAAATAAAATCTTGGTATCATTTCTCTTCTCTTTCCAATTTCATTTAGTCAACATCTGCACAATTAGAAAAATAAAACAAAACTCCAACCCTTTTAAAATACATTGTAAGACTGCTCAACTGATGAGCACACATCTTCCCTTCCAAGGAAAGGATTGTTGTTTTAAAATTATTTTGAGGATGGTACCTAAAGTTGCTTTGCATGATGATTTTACAATTATCCATAAAAGACATTTTGGCCATCAGAATAAAATTATGCTTCCCTGATTCCTCAGATGATCATGCACATTTAATGTTTTTTTTAAAAAAAACTAAGTTCCCCAAGTATCATGGACATTCCTTGTTCTTTTATTCAAAACTTAATAGAAAAATATTTCTCTATGCATTAATAATTACAGTCCTCACTTAATGGCCATTTGTTCAGCAACTGTTCAATTGCTCTGCAGGCCCCCAAAATTCCAGCTGTTGCAGCACTTTCACAGTCATGTGAAAAAAATTTGTACACTTGGCAATCAGCTTGCACTTATTGGTTGCAGCATCCAACCAGCTGGAAAAGTGACTTTTCCAGCTAGTTTCTAACAAGCAAAAGTCAATGAGAAAGCCAGTAGGAAAGGCTGCACTTCACTTGGGTAAATCTTCTTCCCTACAGCCTTTCTGCGTTTGTACACACTTTATCCTCCTTTACACATACATACATACACTCTAGCCTCCTTCCCTCCTTTGCTTACATATATATTATACCTTCTTTCTCCTCTTGCTTGCACAGTACATGCTCTGTGCCTTTCTTCCCCCATTTGCTCCCACATGTACCATGTTCTTTCCCCTTTTACTTTCACACAATGCACCCTCCATTTCCTGCTCTTGTGAGCTTGGGACACTCTGTAGCACCTCCTTTCTCAACATATATGCAGCTGCATTGGGCCTCCCAAGGCCTTCTCCACCCTCTATGGCACTTCTGCTTTCCTTAAACCTGGGACTCTCTCTGCTTCCCCCTTAACAACTGCATGTTTCACATTATGATGGCAACTAGGACTGTCTAGATTTCTGTTACCTAACAATATGGTCACCTGACATTGTGCTTTAATATTGCAACACTTAATTGCAAAATACTGATCCCAATTTCTGAATTGAGCACTGAGAATATATTTCATTTTTTTTTAAATCAGACAGTAAGAATTTATTGCTGTACATACCTCTGACTTAGTTCTTCTAAGTAGCGGCTACTGAGAGACATATTTACTTCCAGGGCTTTAATGCGATTATTGAGTCTCATAAACACAGACTCTTTTTGATTTGATCCATGAACAAGATTCCCATTTGTGTAACCTAAATCTGTGGAATTCTGTAGTTCAGCATAAAAGTCTGTGGCAGTATTTGGCAACCCACCAGAAACTGAAATTGTAATAAATGTTTCCTCAATAGTCTGCTCATCATCTTTTATTTGCAAAGATGGCAACTTCCCAAGTGACACTTCCTGCTTTTTGGTTTCTGAAGAACTAACTTTTGTTTCGACACCATAGCTTTCTATAGCTACTGTACATTCGGACTGTAGAACAATTTCTGTTGGCTTTGAAGTAGTTTCCACTGAGGTTTTTTCTTCTGTGTTCAACACCCTGAATACAGTTAAAATACTGGGTGAAGGTGGTTCCTCTGTAATAGATATTACAAGTCTATTTTCTTCAGCCAGAATTTCCTCTTGGGAAAGGATCTCTGGACTTTCAGATACATTTTCATATATTGTAGGCTCAGAGGACACCTCTACTATAGATGGTGATCTGGTTCCTGTTTTAACATCTGAGAGGATGGATTGTGATACAGTCTGTGGATGACTAGGCTCCAGTTCAAAAGTACCTTCAGTCTGATTAACTGTAGCCTCATTTAACACACTGTTTAGAACATCTACTGCCATTTCAGATACATCTACAATTAAGGTATCTGGTTTTTCTGAAGAATGCTCATGCACCAAAATATGCAATGATTTGGTTGGAATTAGTTGTATCGGTGAAACAGCAACAGATTTATGTTTTTCCAAAATGGTATCAGTTCTACTATATGGATAATGGAGAACTACTATTGCTGAACACCATTTGAATATGTACTCTGAAAAACAAGAAATGCAACAGGCTGCAGTCAGATCATAACAATAGATCTGTGTTTCATGCTCAAACCATGACATTTCCTCTTCTTGTTCATCACTTGGCAGCAGGGTCACTGTGGACTGACTGATTTCTTCTTCATATTCATGAACAAGCTGAACAATTGGTCTCTCTCCTGTTATTTCCAAAACTAACATCTCACTTTCAGTCGCTGGTGTTTCTGGAGAAACAAGTCTACAAACACAGGTTGAAAAATTAATAGAGTAAATGTGCAGTACATCCATTAAAAAAGGTGGTTACAGCAATTAATATTCTTTCACTTGTTCATGAATTTATTATTTATATAAAATTATTTATAAAAGCAAAATACCACTCATGCATCATCACAAAATCTCCAGAACTGTAAAGCCTACAAACTTGAAATTTGGCATGTTGACTTCTAGGTGCTCACTCTTGACCTCTAGGTGCTCACTAAGAAAGGTTTTTTTTAAAATTACCAACAGAGCATTAGTATTTCATATATTATTATTAACACACTCTGATGCTAAGGAGTTCTACTCCCCTTCCCCATCTGAAAAGAATTCTATTCCAAATGCAAAACACAAGCAGAGGACAGGAGTTTCAGTTTCAGAGCACCAAGCAGCTTTAGTACAGAACAGTTGAGCTAAGCCATGCCCAGGGTCCTTGCTGTCTCCTTCTTGCTCACACAGCAAATACTGTTTCAGTTTCCAAACAGCCCTCAACTCTCTCACACTGATAGGACACTAGCCAGATGAATACCAATGGATGCTGGTAGGCAGAGGCAGAATCCCTCCCCCTTATTTTCCTCCCCAAAAACTAAGCCCGACCACATAGTTTTTTAGCAAAGCATGGGGATCGAGCTATTTTTATATATTTCTAAGCATAGCTCTTTCACATCTGAACCATTTTACACACGAATTAGAATGAAAATACTAGAATATATTTCATAATTAAGTTTTTCATTTTTACTTGTGGAAGGAATGCCTCAGAAGAAAAAAAGGAACAAAAAAACTATTCTCCATTTCCATTTTTCTAACTTTTATATTCTCAGAATGATAAAAAAAAACTCTTTGCATAAGCAAATACAGAGTGATGACCCGTAGTCTCTCAAAATAACCCAAACCCCAAAACATATATTAAAGTCCAGTAAGGCCTTTAACTTAACTTCACTGTTTTATTAGGCACAGTTTAAAGTCACAAAAGTAAATAATGAGGCAAACAGAAAGCCAAAACAAACCACATTGATGAGAGTTCCGAAGCAAGCCAAGATAACTAATCATAAACTCCAGGAAAATAACTGAGAAAAATCCATGGGAAGAACGACAGCAAAGATAAACCTCTTTCAAGGTGAACACTAAATTGACTCCTGCAAATTCTAACTGCGCACTTGCAAACTTATATACACAGCTCCTACCTGCAAGCCATGAGGAGGATCATAGTAATCTCCTCTTGAGTAGACCTTGCTTTTCCCTGATCCTCTTCTCCCTGCGTGACCTAGGATGGATAGGGGATGGGCCTGGGATGACCTAGAATGGATAGGGGATGGCCTCTGACTGCTCAGCCGGCCTCTGCCCTTCCCCAGCCTCCTCCACCACCCCTGGAGCCACACTCCCACTTCCTATTGGCTGTTCCTCCTCTTCCTCAGAGTCAGTCTCCACCAGGGGCATGTCATACGGTCTAAGTTTAATATTCCTTTAGAGTTTTAATTTTCCAAACCACATTCAGAATAGTCTAATTATCTAACACGAGTACTAGCATTTAGACTTCACTCTACTTTACAGCCCTCTCTAAGCAGTTTACAGTCAGATTATTGTCCCTAACAATCTGGATAATTTTATCAACCTTGGAAGGATGGAAGGCTGAGTCAACCTTGAGCCTGGTGAGATTCGAACTGCCAAATTGGTGTCAGCTGGCTGTCAGCAGAAGTAGCCTGCAGTACTGCATTCTAAACACTGCGCCATTGCAGCTCTTTAAAGCACACATTACTTACTCTAAAGAAGGAACAGTAGTTGGCTCTGGTAGTTTGGGTGTTTCTCTGGAAGAGGCAGTTGTGTTTTCAGAAACATTCTTGTTTCCTATTGAATAGATTTAATTATACGAAATTACATTGAACTGGGTTATGATTACAGAAAAAATTGTTCTTAATTTATTGGTATACTATTTAATATGCAATATTTATTGATGTAAGATTTATACATTCTTTCACTACTGAGAATCTAGATGGTGCACAAATAATCAGTAATCTAAAACAATTAGTCCCTTTTAATAATTTCAACAATACAGCCAAAAGACAAACAGAAGTAGATGCAAGCATTTCGTATTGACTCATCAGCACGTACATTACAATAACATGGTTAAAATCATCCTCAAACATAAGATCTAGCAAGAGTATTAATTAAGCCTATAGTGTATGCAGGAAAGCAACCAATGGCAAGCCTTATGTCCATGGGAAGCATAAACTGATATAATGCCATTTCTGTATGCACAAGGGGAGTTTCAAATGGTTAATGGCAACCGCTTCAGTAAAATGCAGGAAACAAGAGTTCCTATGGCACAGTAGAACTTTAAACACAGAGTTTTGTTCCATCTGGTGACCCGTAAATGTCTCGCAAGGCCTAAGAAGGCATTTTATGACCAGGATTTGTTGCTGTTGTTGGATTACTCAAGACTGTTTGCACTCATTTCAGAAGATGCTCCTTTATTCTGAAAACCAAACACCTATCAGTTCTGCTGATGTAACTGTCTCCACAATTACAAACAAATTGGTAAACACAATGAGTTTTAGCACTGATAGGTTGTGCTTCCTTAATTAGGACACCTGTAGCCTCTGGGTTTGATGTAATATGTGAAGCTCAGTCCTGCTGAATGTTGCTTCAATTAAGGTGCTTAAACATTGAGTTGTCAGGTGTGCTAATTAATCCCCCTTAAAGGACAGCTCAATAAATACCTTCTTTTTACTGGCAGTTGGAACTGTCAACTTTGGTTCTTTTATTTTATTGAGCCTGTCAATAAAACGCTTTGGATAACTATTTGAGCAGAGTGTTTGGATTAAAAACTCCAGTTCTTTTTTTTAAACAGTCTCAGTGTAAATTCAATGTGCTCCTATAAGTAGTGTCTGTCCCAATGCACATGTATATTTAATTGATGTAAAACTTGTGAAATTCAGATACTAGCCAGACCATGTTGACTTCCTATAAACCATTCTTTTAATGGAGCCATCACTCCTTCATATGATCAGTATATCCAGGAAAGGCAACCGGTCATCTATTTCATGCTGACTTTCAGGTTGGGATGACAGTTGTTCAGATGATCCGCAAAGTCATCAACAGTCTCAATTCCATGGACATCTTTTAAAGAAAGCTCATTTCACAGGGCAAGATCTTATGTGAGAGACTGTAGAAAGGGAGTGATGTGATCTTAACTGAAATATGCAACAATTGTTAGCTAAGCAAAGGGGGCTGAAACATTACGACTTGAGAAGCAAGATAACATTCAGAAGTGGCCCAGACAAATAATACTGGGATATTAAAAGCACAAGCAGATTTTCAAGATTCTGTTATAGTGTAGTTCTGGTCATCCTGTGGAGTTGATTTTCTGGTTTGGTCGACCTACTGGGACTGACATACAGTATATTAAAAACGTTCTTTCTGAAAATGTTTTTGGTCCATGGATAGCTGCACTCTTTTTGAGATGATGTTAATTGCTATGATTAAATTATTGGTTTGTTAACTGATTGCTAAATGTTTCCCTAATATTTTTACTATACTTATTGCTTTAGGTTACTTCAAATTACTTTTAAAATTAAAGCTGTTTATTTATTGTATACCCTGTGAAAGAAAAACAAGATGTTTAAAACAAATAATTGCAGAGTTTTTATTATTATGCAAAGCAGAGGGAAAATTAATCTAAACAGAATAAAAGCCATTTAAAGTTTATTCCAGAAATCAATTAGATGACATTATATATGCTTACCTTGTTCTGCAGTATCCTCTTCAGTTTTTGCTCCAAGTATATTAGCAGCAATATTCACCATATTTAAAATGGCATCTAGAAAAGTACCAGACACACATCTCATTATTTATTTTTAAAGTTGGAAATTTGTTCTGTTAGGTATAGAGTTTTGAGCAGTAAATTATATCTATATGAAATTCAAATGAAAATTATCATGAATAATGATGGTATCAAGAATTTAACATTTTATGTGAAACAACACTTCATTTTCTGAATAATTCACCACTATTGATCAGAATTAAGAAAATGAAACATTTTCTACTCTTGCCCATGCTGAAATGCACAGTGAAACCCATTCAAAATCTGAAAGCTGGTTTGAAGTACTAGATTCTTTTTGCCTGACACAATCTAAATACACGTTCTATAGTACTTAAGAGAGAAATTTTTTATTTAAAAAACTGCATAAAGAATTAACTATTTAATTCCAAAGGTACTTTTTCAAGAGGCAACTGGACTTTGTTTTTCTTTGAAGATGTTTCGCTTCTCATCCAAGAAGCTTCTTCAGTTCATTTAATTAGGTTTTTTACACATTAATTTTCACGAAAGATAGAATAGGAGATGAAGTAATTAAGAGCTGAACCTCCTCCAGTGCAATTTATTACTATGAATGTTGGGAGGATATGTTTGCCATTATGTGATTCGAGAAAACTTGTCATTAAAAAGTGAAAGATTTCTTCTCTCACCCCCCACCCCCCAACATTTCATTTTCTCAACCAGTAATACTAACTGAGCTGAAAAATTAGGAAATATTGATTATTTAAACATGATCTGTCAGTTGTTATTTTCAATTAGCTAAATAAAGATTGGCCATATGTGCCATATATATGCATAATATATGCAGATCTATAAAAAAGTAAATGAAATGGTTGATCCACAAACAGGTGAAGATGGCAGGGAGGTAACAAATTATAGGGAGAAAGTAGAACTGCTTAATTCATTCTTTGGATCTGTCTTTACAAAAAGAAAAAATAGTTCAACCAAAGCACTACAGTAGAACACAGAATAAGAATGCAAGCCAAAATAGACAAGAAAATGGTAAGAGAACACTTATCAACTCCAGATGAGTTCAAATCACCAGGATCAGATGGATTATATTCCATAGTTCTGAGGAAGCTGGCAGATGAGCTCTTGGAACCACTGAACAAAATATTTCAAAGCTCCTGGAGCATGAAGGAACTGACAGCTAGATGTGATTTCAATCTAAAAATGGGAAAAATATGGATCCAGGAAACTGTAGACCAATCAGCCTGACATTAATAGCTGGGAAAATCCTGGAACGGATAATGAAGCAGCAGATTTGCAAGCACATAGAAACGAACAAAGCAATGAGTAGAACCCAAATGGGTTGTTAAAAACAAATCATGCCATGCAACCTTTATTGCCTTCTTTGACAAAGTGACTAAATTAGTGGATCAGGGAAATGCTATGACATTGACTTCAGTACAGCATTTAATAAAGCATACCACAACCTTCTTTTTGGCAAGATAGAACAATATGGGCTAGACAGCATCACCACCAGATGAATTTCTAACTGGATGACCAACCACACTCAATGTATAGTCTCTATGAAACCAGATCTACATGGAGGGGAGCACACATTAGAGTTCCTCAAGATTGTCTTAGCCCAATACTCTTCAACATCTGTCAACCCTGAAGCTGACCTGACCAAGGCTATTTTGGAATAGGGAGGGGGGAATAGAGATAGCTGGCGTTTTGTATCAAATAAAACTATTCTTTGAGGAATCATCCTGCCTCGGAGTTCTGTTTGCTATAGGTGTATTACTTGGAACCCTGACATTAAACCTACTCTCCTAATTTTCTACTCCAATCGGAGCAGCTCTCTGGAGTCTTGAGACCCAATCAACCCCAGGTTCCAAGTAATAAATCCATTACAAGAAAGACTCTGAGGCAATTGAATTCCTCAAAGAACACTTTTATTGGAAATATCATATTGGCACATATCTGGTGAACACTGGCTCTGAAAACTCCTGTGGTTTTCACCTTATTAAAAGTAAAAGATTTTCTACTTTCTCAAAACAATCAGTCACATGATCCAATCACCTTGCAATCCAACAACTGGGTAGCATCATTCCGCCTTCTTCCAATCAGGTATGACAATGTCCTTGGTTCCCAAGAGAAAGTGTTTTGTTTTGTTTTGGCTACAAAATTCCCTCTATCTCGTCTTCCGGTTTGAAGGGCTTCGGCGACAGACAGAAATCCACGATCGTGCAGGGTTTCTGTCTGGGCTCGCTGCTGGAGCGCCCCGAGCCGGCTGGTTTCAGGGCTAAGCCACCCCATAGAGGTGGTGAAGAGTGGGGAGACCGCCAGCAGGGTTGAGGAGAGCCGCATCTCTCCTCCTCAGCTGGCCATTACTCCCTTTCCCGAAGGCGGCTGCAGCGGTGGTCAGAAATGGCCACCTCAAAGAAGAACTCGACCGGAAAAGAATGTGCAGGAGGAAGATAAAAAGTGAAAGTTTGGGCTGACCGGGTTAAATTGTAAGAGGGGAGGAAGAGGCAGAAAAAGAAATTTCACTAATTGAATTCCAAAAGGACTCCCAAATGACAACCGAAAAAGAAGAAGGTGCAGTAGGTGGAAAGGAGGAAGGCAAAGAACAACATGAACCAAGATTCACGAGAGCTGTTAAACCTAATTCCCAAATATAACTATGGAAGAAAAAAAAATGATTACAATTAATATAAATGGACTTAACTCAGCCATTAAAAGAAGGAAAATCTTTCATAAATTAGAGAAATTAAAATTTGATATAATCTGCCTACAAGAAGTACATATTAAAAAACAATATGAATAATTGTTGACACAGCCAAAATTAGGGAAAATATTCACTTCCTTGACACAATGTAAGAAAAGAGGAGTGGCTTTTTTATATATTAAAGAGACCATCTCAGCGAAATTGATTTATACTGATGACGACGGAAGAATATTAATGGTGGAAATAATGGACAATAATAAGAAAACACTCCTGATCGCAATCGATGCCCCGAATGACAATCAAGAAGAATTCTACAACTTCCAGTTTCTCGGCTTCGCTAGCGGCAGGGTTTCGCGATCCTGCGCGATCCCTGCCGCGCTAGCCGTTTTGGTGCCTCCGATCTGTACAG
>BHEV01001165.1:0-13899 GCA_004319985.1 Emydocephalus ijimae
GTAATCCCACTAGGAACAGGAAGAGCCTGAGCCAGATAGGCCTTGGATATGGTAGCTCTAATCCAGCGGCCAACGGTAGACTGGGATACCTTGCAGCCCAGCGTCTTTGGTTGAAAGGACAGGAACAATGACTCTGACTTCCTGATAGACTGTGTACGATAGATGTAAATACAAAGCGCCCTTCGCACATCGAGAGTGTGCCACTGCCTTTCCCTTTCTCGAGAAGGCCTGGGACAAAAATTAGGCAGAACCAATTCCTGAGCTCTGTGAAATGCCGAGTTGATTTTAGGCATAAAGACAGGGTCTGGTCTCAGAACCACCCAATCAGTGTGGAAAACACATAAGTCCTTTCTTACAGATAGAGCTGCTATTTCAGATATCCTTCTTGCCGATGTTATCGCCACAAGGAACACCACTTTGAATGTGAGAAACTGAAGTGGCGCCTCCCTGAGAGGCTCGAAGGGAGGTTTGGTTAATGCCATAAGAACCTTATTAAGATCCCAGGTAGGGTATCTGTGAATCACAGGGGGATACAGACCGGAAGCCTCCCTAAGGAAAGCCCTTATGCGAGGGTGGTGGGAGAGGGAGCCAGAAGAGCTGCCAGCAACCACCGTTGACAGGGCTGCGACCTGTCTTCTCAGGGTGTTGGGGAAGAGGCCCCTATCTAGCCCATCTTGTAGGAAGCCCAGGATCTGTGCAACTGAAGGTGAGAGCGGATCAGCGGACAACTTATGACACCACCTACAAAAGATGTTCCAGGTTGCGTTATAAATGCGGGTAGTTGAAGGCTGCCTTGCTGCCAGGATGGTATTGATGACCTGGACCAACAGGCCCTCATCTTTTAGCCTTTCCCGCTCAACCTCCCCATGGCTAACTGAAGCCACTGTGGGTCTGGATGTTGAAGAGGTCCCTGGGACAGTGAGATCCTGTCTAGGGGGATCCTCCACGGAGGGACCACTGACAGATTGCAAAGATCCACAAACCACAGTCTCCTGGGCCAATAAGGGGCTATCAGGAGGACTTCCGCTCTTTCGAATATTAATTTCTGAATCATCTTGGGAATCAACGGAAGGGGGGGAAGGCGTACAGAAGTCCGGAAGGCCAGGGGCAGCGCAGGGCATCGTGGTTCTCTGCCCTGTCGGCGGGGTAACGTGAGAAGAACCTCAGTGTCTGGGCGTTGAGTGGGGATGTGAACAGGTCCACCAAGGGCTGGCCAAATATCGCTGCTGCCTCCCTGAACAAAGAGGGGTGTAGGCGCCATTCTGATTGGTCCAGCGTGGCCCTGCTCAGCCAGTCTGCTTGGACATTCGAGATCCCCGAGATGTGTTCCGCCCTGATGGATAAGAGATGCACCTCTGGCCACCAACAGAGCTGGTCGGCCTCCCCCATGAGGCGGATGGAATGAGTGCCCCCTTGATGGTTGATGTGGGCCTTGGTTGTAGTGTTGTCTGTTAAAACCAGTATGTGGCGCCCTCGCACCTGAGGGAGAAAGGCGCGCAAGGCTAGGTATACTGCGTGAAGCTCCAGCCAGTTGATGCTGCAGCGCCGCTCGGTTGCTGACCAAGTTCCCTGGGCTGANGCCACCAACAGAGCTGGTCGGCCTCCCCCATGAGGCGGATGGAATGAGTGCCCCCTTGATGGTTGATGTGGGCCTTGGTTGTAGTGTTGTCTGTTAAAACCAGTATGTGGCGCCCTCGCACCTGAGGGAGAAAGGCGCGCAAGGCTAGGTATACTGCGTGAAGCTCCAGCCAGTTGATGCTGCAGCGCCGCTCGGTTGCTGACCAAGTTCCCTGGGCTGAAAGCGACTGCATGTGGGGCCCCCATCCGGAAAGGCTGGCGTCTGTCATGAGAGTGACCTTTTGGGGCTCTTTGAAGAGATGACCTCTGTTGGTAGATGGTCTTGTCCACCAGAGAAAGGAGGTGAGAACCCTTAGAGGAACCTTCACCACGAGGCCTGAGTTGCTCCTTCCGGAATGCTGATAAGGCAGGAGGAACCACTGCAGGGATCTAGAATGTAAGCGAGCCCAGGGGATAATTGATATGTATGAAACTAACTTTCCAAGCAACTTGGATAAGTCCAGCAATGTGGTCTTTCTAGTCCATCTAATAGTCTTGATAGCTTTTTGGATATTGCTAAACCTCTCGTGGGAAAGGAAGACCCTCCCTTGAACCGAATCAATCACAGCCCCTAAGTGAGCAATGCGGGTGGAAGGGTTAAGTTGACTCTTCTCCCAGTTAACGAGGAAGCTGTGAGCCTGAAGTACCGAGAGGGTGGTCTTAGTGTCACTCTCGGCCTGATGTTGGGTAGGGGATAAAATAAGAATGTCGTCAAAGTAGCAGTGAATGCGGATAGGGAAGTGTCTGAGGTGAGCCGCCAGAGCTGCCAACACCTTGGTGAAGGTCCTCAGGGCCGAGACGAGAACAAAGGGAAGGGTCACATATTGGAAATGCTGATTGTTGTAGTAAAATCTCAAATATTTGGAACATGAGGGGCGAACGGGTATATGGAAATATGCCTCGGAGAGGTCAATGGATGTAAGCCAGTCTCCCTGCCTGGTACCCTATAAGATTGACTGAAGTGTATGCATTTTGAACGTGACGGACGATATAGCGATTGAGCCTCTTCAGATCTAAAATGGGCCTCCAACCCCCGGAATGCTTAGGGACCAAGAAGAGGAGGGAATAGAACCCCCCTCCTTGCTGAGAAGGCGGCACAGGCTGGATGGCCTTAATATCAGAAAGATGACTAATAGCGGCTGCCATGACAGCCCGTTTAGATGGGTCTCTGGAAAGGGGAGAAACCATGAAGTGCTCCGGAGGAACAGACTGAAACTGAAGAGAGAGGCCAAACCTTACAGTGTCCCTAACCCAGGCATCCGAAGTGGATGAGTCCCACTGGTCAGCAAAATGCTTTAAGGCGACCGCCAATGGGATGAGAGGCTGAAGGATTACCTAGGACGGTGGGGCACCTTATTCCCTGCACCCCGGAAGGGCCTCCTGTAGCTGCCTCCCCTTCTGTTTCTGTCTCCTGAGTCGTTCCGGTCCTGATAGGCCGACCGGAACATCGGGGAACTCTGATACCTAAGGGTGAAGGATGGTTGGAAGGAGGTGTGAAATGAGCCCCTCCAAAAGGGCTGGGACCCTCTGGACTCTTGCCTGCAAAAAAGTGATGGGAGGAATTTCTTCTTATTCCGGCTCTCCATCAGCAATGGCTCTAATGCCGGGCCAAACAATTTTCCCCCTGATATGGGAGCTGAGGCCAACTTAGTTTTATTCTTAACATCGGCCTGCCAGTGCCTAAGCCACAGTAACCTTCGGGCAGTAACGTGGGAGGAGATGGCCCTAGATGAAAATTTCACAGAATGAAAAGTGGCAAACTCCGCTGCGGCCGTGAGTTTGGCAATATCCTGATGGGCCCTGGTGTTTGACGGAGGGACATGCTGTTTCAACTGCCTGAGCCACCTGATGGAAGATCGAGTGAAAAATGACACGGCTGTGGCCGACCGGATGGCCCAGGCATCCGACTGGTGCGCTCGCCGCGGCGCCATCTCTGCCCGCTTATCCTCTGGCTTCAGTGCTTCCAGAGCATCAGTGGGATTGGAAGATGATGCTAGTCTCACTATAGGGTCGTCCACCTCCAGGGTGTTTAGCAAGGTAGAAAATTCTGGGTCGAGATTAAACAATCTCTTGTCCTGGCTAGAAGGAGAGGGAGGGGGACCCGCAGAGGCCAATTGCCTCGCGACCAAGTCGGAAAAGATTGGGGGGGGTAGGAATAACCTCGGTCTCGACGACCGGCTGTCTGAATATCGAATCTTCCAGGCCCCCCAGGGTCGCTGGAGATGGTTCAGAGGGAGAATGAGAAGTCAGACCCGAGACATTCTTTGCCTTGAATAGCAAGGACTTAAACAAATGAGGCTTAAACAGGCCTACAAATACTGGTTGGTCAGGGGAAATGCCCACGTCCTCTGACATCTCCCCCTCCATGGGATCTACCTCGAAAAAGGGTTTGGAATAGTGTAGAGACCCCCTATCTGAACCTTCCTCTTCTCTGAAGGGTACCATTTCTTCCTCTTCCTGGGCCTCCTCCCCTTCCGGGAAAGGGGCTTCCACTTGGGAAGGTACCTAACCGTGTTGTGATGCTGGTCTGGAGAGGGATCTTCTGGATATAGATTCAACCTCGGGCGCCATCATTTGGGAACCCGATCTGGATAGCTGTTGGATACCCTCTGCTATTCCTTGATGGATGCCCAGTTGCATCGACTCTCTGATGCTGTCCGGAATGATGGTTGTGGACGGTTCTGCTGGACGTAGGCCCGCAGCAGTTGGTGTGAAGGTCGCTTCAGGCGTGTGAGAGGCCTGGTGACTTCGGGTGGGTGAGCACCTGGAAGGAGAAGGTTGTCCTGGCAGGAGAGGGGGTTGAGTAAAGGTAGAGGGTGGGGCAGGAGTTACAGAATGCGAGTCTTTAGATCGTTTGTCAAACTCCTTCTCCAAGGCCTTATGGCGCCTTAATGCATCCATTTGAGAGGCCTTGGAGGAGTCCTTGTCCCTTTTGCGCAAATAGTGCGTCTTTGACTTCATCTTCAAAGAAGGGCTGCTGGGATTGCCTTCTGCCATGACACTCAAAAAGATAATAGACAAGAAAAAAAGGACAGTTGGCACGCCTGGGAGTTCGACCTACAACGTAGGCTGGTTTTCCTAAAGTTGGGCCACGTCCCCCTTTTGGATGAAAAATTTTTATTCTGTACGTATCTATTTATTATTTATTTTATTTTTTTCGTGGGCGGAGCCCAAAAGGTGCCAATCAAGACCAAACAAAAGAATTAATGCTAATTTGTTTTTAACTTATTGTTGATTTATACTTCACCAATAATAAAAAGAAGAAATTTAGAATTAAACCCTAATCATCCAATAGGCCAAATGAACACAGAGGCCGGGAAAAAAATATGTACAAAAAATAACCAACAAGAAAAAAGGCCTCCTGAGGCAGCCTCCCAACAAAAATGGGAAGTAAGTGCTTGCGCCTCTGAGTGAGCTGCGGAACAAAACCACCAACAATTACTTGAAAGGAAGGGCAACAGGGCACAGAACCACACTACCCTTACAATTTAGGCTCCACACAGCCTGCCAGTCCCGCTATGGGCCTTTACTGACTTCGCAGCCCGATCGGAGCAACATGAGAGAAATTCAAAATGGCAGCCGGCCACGAGGCGCACTCAAAATGGCCACCAGCCCTGGCGCGATATCTCAGAGACGCACAAGCCCTCCAAAAAAAAAAAAAAAACAACGGCAAGCCGGAAAACAGGAAAAAAACACGAGGGCTGTGAGAAGAAGCTCTCCTTCTTCTAAGGCGTTCGTGGGGGGAAGGCGCAACGTAGCGCTATCTAAAACGCGAGTCAAAGCTGCTGCTTGGATGCAGCCCGGCTTGCAGGGCGGCAGAGGAACAAGAGGTGGGGGTGGGAGGAGCAAAAGGCTCCAATTCCCCCTATCTCCCCCCTTGAGGGGCGAAAAAACACTCCCTCACTAAATTTGGGACAAAACTAAAAGCGCAGGGAACAAGGAGAAAGGAGAGATCAAACCTGAATTTGTGAGAGAAGAGAAAACCTGGATCGGCCAAGGAGTAACAATTCAAGCTGCCTGTCTCTAGCAAGGCTGAGCTAAAACTGGGGAACGCGTGGAGGAGTCACGTGGAGGAGGAGGAGCGTTCCTCAATTATAGCTCAGCCTGTTAAGAGTGAAGACTGGAGCACCTCCCACTCTGGATGCTCGCAGCAGCTCTACGGAGAATGTAGAATAGTATATGGAATAAAACACAAAAAGGAGCATGAAATTGAGTTTTGTGTTTGTATAAAGAAGTTCAACCTGGGACCATGCTATTTTCAAAAAAAGATGTTTTATCTGTATTTTGTTTGTGTGAAAACCCAAATAAAACTTTATTTAAAAAAAAGAAACAATACACACACACAATTTTATATTCTTTTGCCTAGAATCCACTGGCTTGCCAATTCTGAAAGCAATGATGTTAAGAAATATCTCTTACTTCTCATACCCTGTATCTTAACCAGCAATTGAAATCATTTCATTTTCTTTTCAACTACTTCAAGAAAAGCTTTCCTTTAAGTACATGGTAAGAGATTTAACACTATGTTTTAATTAACCTAAATAATCATTTATTTAATATTCTTACCAAGTATATTACATTTGAACAACTGTCTAGGGATGTGCCAAACAGTTTAGGTCAGTGACAATTCAACAAAACTAAAATTTAGAATGCTTTCCTTGTTCAAATTTTCAGATAAAATAAAATCCGGACAAGGTGAGTAGGGAATAGAGAGTAGAAGACGTATGGTAGCGCAATGGTTAGAATTCAGTATACTCTGCATTCCACTGCCAGTTCAATCCTGACCCACTCAAGACTCAGCCTTCCATCCTTCAAGGTTGATAAACTGAGGATCCAGGTTATTGAGTTGGGGGTGTATGCTGACTCCTTAAACCTCTTAGAGAAGACTGTGAAGAGATATATGTCTAAATGCAATGCAAATGCAAAAGCTGGTCACACTTTCTCCTGTCACAGTGTGATATCTTCTACCAGTCTGCTGCCTCCCAGCTGCCAATGTCCTTGGGTTTTTTCCCCCCTCCTTCCAAGCCATCTCTGCTAGGAACAAAGCAGCCTCATTTCATTCTAAGCATGGACAACTCAAAAGCAGCTATTCTATGTATGGAACATTTTTTGCACAGAATGTTTTGTACAATCCCTAAGAGTTGCTCTTTAAAGAGGAATCAAATACAGCAAAGTTTATAGAGTTTTCACACTGCGCAGAGACTTCAATAATACATTGCTCCAAACTGAACAACGGCAAGTAGGAATAACATACAATATTCTAGCATTAATGCTGAGAAAGATTTAAAATGTATTTCAAACTTAGCTTAAAAGTCAATGCACTAAGCTAAACTAACACTATATTTGATGTTTAAAAGTTAACGTATTTAATTATTATTAAAAGCATCTTAGGATTTCTCTGAGGGTAAAGGGACCTTTGAGGCAATTTCCAAAATAAAAGCTCATGCAATAACAAAATAAGAGTATTATTTTTTAAAAAAACCACCAGTAATGACAAACAACATCCAAGTTTAGTACTTAGCAAATACTAAAACCTAATACACAGTTTCATTAAAAGCTGACTATGAGTATACAGTCAGGCTATTCCTAACAAATTTTAATGGTGAGATTCATTAACAACGGAAGATAACTCATTCATAAAACCACTGGTGAAAAGACTCCCCTAACCTTTCTCAAAAATGGACAACAAAAATCATATATAAGGTGAATGGCAGACATTCTGCAAATAACTTAATTTAAAATCAGTCCAGCTGGCAGAATGTAGATATCACATGAATTGATAATATGAATTTTCAAATGGCCACAATCTACACCAGCTGAAATTTCCAAATTATCTTAAAGACAATCCTTTATTTACCAGATGTTCCCAATCTTTACTGAGTTCAAGTATGTAGAAAGCCATTGTCACCACCTGTAAATCAAGGACAAACTGGCAGCTACTATATTGAAGCCATAGCCTGGCGCTTTTGCATCATTTGAATTTTCAAAAATTATATTCTGTCTAACCATTCTAAATCTCCTCTGTAGATATTTTTAAATATATTTTGCAGTCATCAATTCCATTTTGCAAGGGTAACCCGAGAGCCAAGAGCTCCAATAACATCACTGTTGTTACTCTTAATGATATTGAAAAAGCTGGCACTAGGATTTGTATTCTTGCAAGGATAAGATCGTGTAATATAATATTCATGCCTGTTGTCGGTAGTTAGAGATGTATTTGTTATGTTAATCATGTATGACTTCTCATATTGATATGGTTGTAGTTCTCCCTGCTCAGTGATACTCCAGATAGGAAATGAACTTCTTTTACTCCCAATATTGAAAGAAGGCTCCTGATCTGAGATAATATGTGGTACCTATCATGCTTAAGAAATGAAGGGTATTATAACATAAAAAAATAAGAAATGGGTGGATTAAAAAAAAGATAGGCATGGAGATAAAAACAATTAAATGCAGCTACATGTATAGAGACCACAATGCCCCTAATTGCATTTCTCCTCCTCCCCTAGTTTCTGACCAGGATTTGTGCATCACAGAGAATGAATTTACACAAGTTAGATGTGTGCAGGACTCTAAGAACAGAACTTCAAGCATACTCCAAAAGAATGGAAGGACAATAACCTATTGGCCTCTTATAAAATAGGAAAAAGAAAAAGCATTACTGTAGCAGGCTCAGCCAAGAAGAAACAATTTTAATGGAAGGCGGCTACATCAACAGTTGTAATAAAGAAGGAATCTAGGCAGAACCAACTATGCTCATTAAGGCCATGAAAGTCAGAAAGCGAGCCACTCTCTCTCTCAAACGGTGATGTCACTGGCTAATCCTTTTCAACCAGCAAGCGCCTTGGTACTTTCAACACAACAACTCTGTCCCAGCCCAACCCACTTCACATGATTTTGGGGGGAAAAATAGGATGAAGAAGGTGTGCTGAATATGTTTGCTGCCTTAAGTTATTTATAAAATTAATAAAGGCAGGATACAAGTAAAAAAATAAACAAGCCTGCCTCTGCAAACATGGCCTTCAGGTATACAATTTCATAGAAACTTCTTTAATTTCCACCAACTTTTCCTGGGAATATTGCCGAAGTAGGTCATTTTTGTGGGTTTCGAAGAATTGTAGATGAATTTACCCCAAAGTATATTTCTAGTCACCAAAGGATGAACCTAACATTCCCATCTTAAATGAATAGGACAGTTAAAAGTCAAACCATTAACTACTTTACTGAGGTACAATGTTTTTCTATTTTTTCTGATTCTTTGCCTGTAGCTAACGTGAATTATTCAATAAAGAACTTTAACAACACACAGCTGAAGTAATTCCATGAGACTGAAAGGGACAGAGTTTCCTCCACATGACAAAAAGAAATTTTAAGCCCTACCTTTCACCTAGAAAAGTTGGACTTCACTTCTTCCCTTCCCGATTCATCTTTCAATATCCAAAACAAACTATACACTTCATTCAAGAACCATTTATTCTCTGATAAGCAGCTTTAGTAGTTTAGTAAAAGCTAACTTTTTCTATCACACAATCATTAAAGGTAGTTTGTTTACAACCATGTAGTAATATCACTCTTGTTAACAAGGGGGGAAACAGCCTGCTTTCTAAATTAAGTCATCCTTATCTCTTTTTTCCTTCCTTCTCGTTTGAAGACTTTGATTTGCCTACAGCAGTAAACGAATTCCCAGGACACTTTCCAACTCACAAAGCTATCCACAGGTAATGACGGGGAAGAGACAATAATTTCATTCTTGGAAATGATACTCAGGGGACAATGAACATAGCAATTTCATTTTTCCAGCAGGATTTATATCCAATTTGCATTTCTTCCTACCCAATCAAATGTTGGAAAGAAATTAAGTAAAGAGAATCAAAATTATCTATCTGCTCATCAGCATGATAACTCTTCAAAAACAGAACTGAACCAAAGTTGGAAGGAAGGGGTGAACTGGAAAATGAAAGTTGGAACACTCCCTGTTAACCCGAGTTCTCTGCTACTAACTCTTGCTGCGAGGAGGAAGAACATATTTGATTGGTCCACTCAAGGCACATGATGGTCCCTGTTGACTTGAAAAGGAACTTGGGATCATTCCTGAGGCTCTCATACATCCGAGGTCCTTGGTGCTGCTTAGAATGAGATGGAAGATAATTTACATCTGTGTGGAAAGGCAGCTCAAGGCTGTGGTGATGTGGGAAAGTAAGCGAAGGCCAGCAATGACCCCAAGGAATCAGAACACAGGGTGTCTTAGGGAGTAGGGGAGAACTTGGGAGATCCCCACATGCTTCATTTAACAACCAGATCAGGAGAACCAGGGGGGGTTAAGAAAGGTGATCATATGGGCACCTTGCTTAAAAACCATTGCAATTTGCAACCCTAATGGGCAAGTTCTGTTATGGTCATAACTCGAAGACTATCTGCAATTGCTAATAATCATGTAAAGTGGTCATTATCTTCCAGCAATATTATTTGCCCCACAGGGGTAAGTAGGAATGGATTGCAACTAATCCGTTTGATGATCATTCCACTACATCTGTCAGGGCACTGGGAAGGGAAATGGTTTCTCAGGTTGAGAATAATGCTTTATCTATTTCTTCTGTGATATGAAAAATGCAGAGATTCTAAGACCTGAGGGGGAATGGATTGGATGATGTACGATGCCGGTGTAAGACAGGAAGGAAACTTCTCATAATATATGGCTTATCTAATTCACACAGAACTATACTTGCCTCTGCCACTTTCTATTACCACCACTCTTCTTAGTGGAGAGGGTCTGCTTTATTGATCTCTGCATAGTTGAAAGTCTTTTCCACTGTTCTGGAAAGGATGGTATCTCAAATGACTGGAGCAGCACCTCTTCCATGTTAAGAGCTTCAAATCTATTTCAAATGTCTTCCTGGGTGGGATATTTTTATTTTTTTGGTGAGGGGTTACAGATCCCCCAAGTACTCCTCCCTTCTAATAGCATGTCCTATCATTTGCACTCGGATAAATTATTGCACTCTGTCCTCCTTAGAGATTTCATTTGCTGGCCTTCCTAGAAAACTTTCTGTGTGAAAAGAGTGTGGTCATCACAATCCCTGATGAAGCTAGCCTCTGGTCATTTAATTTTTTTTTCTCCAGCAAGGAAACAAGCTTGTACCTGCAGTAAGTCCAATTAGCAAACCCTTCTGGGAAGAAGACAAATATAACATATACCTAACAAGTCACCACAGCTATTCCATGAACATCCAGTCTTTTAGCAGGATCTGAGGTCAACTGCGTTTCCCTCCTCCTAAACTCTCTGGCTAAAGCCTCCTCTGTTCCCATTTGTCTGTTCTGCTTATTAAAGAATAGTGGTAGAGAATTCATTTTAGATTTTTAGGGACTCATATAGCAGTGTCAACTGGCAAATTCTTGCAGCAGCCACAGAATAACCAAAAAATACAATATATGCTTTTTAAAAATGCCTAACCACCAGCAAGCTTGACTAATAGGCTGGCCAATCAGGACAATTCATCCATGTCCTCAGATATTCACGCGCATTTAAATTATAGCACTTGAGGGCAAGGAAATCAATGTTCAATCCTATGAAAAATTATAGTAATACATTATTCAAATTAATTATTTTATCTGGAGGGATATTTAATTGGTGATTTTAAGGCATTTTTAAAGATTTCTTGAGGAAGCAGTGCTATTTACAAATTGCAACCAAAAAAATATAGTCCTTGACTTACAACCATCTGTTTAGTGACAGTTCAAAGTTACAACACTGAAAAAAGTGACGTATGATCATTTTTCACACTGACGACTATTGCAGCATCTCCATGGTCTAGTGAGCAAAATCCGGGTGCTTGGCAACTGGCTCATATTTATGACAGCTGCAGTGTCCTGGGATCATGTGATCACCTTTTGAGACCTTCTGATGAAGTCAATGGGGAAACCCAGATTCATTTAACAACCATGTTACTAACCCACAACCTGCAGTGGTGCAGTTAACAACTGTGGCAAGAAAGGTGGTAAAATGGGACAAAACTCACTTAACAATTGTCTCGCTTAGCAACATAAGCGTTGGGCTCAATTGTTGTCGTAAGTCAAGGAAAGCACGCGTATCAGGAAAAGATGGGTAGCAAAAGACATGTTTAAAAAAGATTTTAGTTTGATTTCATGGAAACTGAAATCCAGGATTAAAATTGCATGGATCAGTACATGTACATAATTAAAAATATGCTTTTATTCCTAATGTGTTAATGGGATACTGTATTGATAGTTTTGATAGCATATAACATTCCTGGATATTAAATGGTGCAATTCAAGTCCCTGTAACAGTACAAAGATTATCATACACAAAAAGAAATGGCAATAGCAAGCAAATTGTTGTTGCAGTTTCTATATCTACCAAGATGCATAATTGTGGTTGTTTTGGGAAAAGCTTTTTTTTTTTTTTTTTCAAAGACAGTTGTCCATATAAATAGATGAACAGAATTTGAACTTATATTTGTATGCAAAGTCTGTTACATTCTTCTGGTCTCTTGGGGGGAAAACACTGTCAAGCATATAAAATATATCCTAGCAATAGTACAAAACTGTGGAGGGTTTGATAGATTATTTGCAGTACAGACTGTAAGTGATAAAATTATATTTCAGGTATTAGAAAAATTGTCAGTGTTTTACTGAATAAGAAAGGAAACGAAGATTCCCAACGTCCTAGTGTGAAAAACTGATTATAACATTACATATGTTTAAGGTTTTTTTTTCTCTCTCTCTCTCTAGATGTGACAACTTATTACAATTCAATCAACAAAACAATATAAGTGTATCTTGGAAACCTAAGGCTGAGCTAAAAAACAACAACCCTCAAATGACTAAACTAGAGTTTAACTATGAGCTATTCTAAGAATAGATAATATTCCTATTCCAGCCAATCATAAGACAATATGCCATAATTAATCGGCCTGTATTATAGGAACTGTATTGCTCACTAAGCATGTATTGGTAAGGGTAAAGATATCAAATCATGAATAAACCGAAGTTGCATATGAATTTGCTATTCAATATGTTAATATTCTTCCATGACTGATCCATATATGAAATTTTAATATACACAGGGTTCAACAACTGCCTTATCTATGTCCCAAATCAGTAATACTGCTTCCAAAATTATATGAAAATGTTCTATAAGAAAAAAAGGGGGGAGACAGTGACAGATGGTTTCATGAATCATTTTAAAAACTTATATCTTGTCCTTATAATTATGACTTGTTTTAAAAAGTTATTTAAAATAACCTAAATCATTATATATTACACCTGAAGGACACTCAATTAGACAAGGTTGCTCCAAAATATTTCTTTTATCTTACTGATTATATCATTTTGTCTCTAATGTATCATGTATCATTTAGATAGTGTTTTACAAATGTTGAAAAACTTCAAGCATTTGCTTTGAAATAAGTAGGCAAATTTAGTGTGTTTGCTATATAATATGCATGCTTCTTTTTTCACCACTAACAGTGCAGAAAATTCTTGATGCAGAATTATTCCTGTTCTGAAGCCAAGTAATATCCCTCTTAATGAAACTCAAGAGTGCTGTAAAAATACTTTGCCCTCCTGATTCCATTTTCTAGAAGTAAGCAAAGTTCATGAGATATCCTATTCCTAGAATCATCCTGAGACAATCATCACCATTTCCTGCCAGATTTGAATATTCCACATCTAACCTTCTCAAATAAATATCCTGAATATGAAACTAATTCCTTTGTCATATAACTGTCAAACAATCTTTGCCATTCAAACCTATCATCTCATTATATATGGGTATAAAAAAATAGGATTAATGTTTCTGGCTGTTTTATTTATGTACTGGGAAGTCAGAACATCTCAATTTATCCTCTCATGCTGCTTCTGGAGCATGGTAATGAAAGAAAGAAATGTTCCACCTTGCAGTGATGCGGGAAGAATAAATGCATTAAAAATAGTTATATACATAACACACCATCTCTATGACAACTGAAGAATAATTCCAAGATTGCCAGATAAAATGAAGAATCTTGCTAAATAGGACATGAAACCTTGTTCATGTCTTTGGCCTTAGGACCTGAAAAATACATAGAAAAATATATGCTACTGACAATGGTTCAAAGACCTTAGCAGAGGTCCATGGATAAATTTCAATTGCAAGGTATTGAATTGCAGGGGTATATTTTAGTTTTCTGCTGCACAACAGGCTTTTATTCCTCCCCCCCCCCGCCTCCCATTTCAAAGACTACAGTTAGTGAAATAAAAATGTGAGAGGTAAAGAAAGAGAAG
>BHEV01001166.1:0-15106 GCA_004319985.1 Emydocephalus ijimae
TCAATTGCTCTATCTTTCTTCTTCCTCACAATGTGGGTACTTGGAACTTTTATTAAACACAGGGATACTCCCATTGTCAAAACCAACAACAGGTCCCTCACCTACACCGTGCTTGTCTCTCTTCTGCTCTGTTTTCTCTCCTCTTTGTTTTTTCTCAGCCAACCTGGCAAAGTGACCTGCCTTCTCTTACAATCAGTGTTTGGCATCACCTTCTCAGTAGCCACTTCTAGTGTCCTGGCCAAAACTATTACTGTGGTTGTTGCTTTCATGGCCACTAAACCAGGATCTCAGATGAGGAAATGAGTGGGGAAAAGACTGGCCTTTTCTATTGTCCTTTCCTGCTCTCTCTTACAAGTATATATTGGTATTCTTTAGTTTTCAATATCTCCCCAATTCCCTGAGCTGGACATGCACTCAGAGTCCCAAGAAATGATTTTACAATGCAGTGAGGGGGTAACTTCATTCTTCTACTGTGTCTTGGGCTACATGGGTATCTTGTCTATTTCCAGCTTTAATGTGGCTTTTCTTGCCCGTAAATTCCCTGACAGCTTTAATGAAACCAAGTTCATCACCTTCAGTATGTTGGCCTTTTGCAGTGTGTGGATCTCCTTCTTTCCAGCCTATCTGAGCACAAAAGGAAAAGCCATCGTAGCTGTGGAAGTCTTCTCCAACTTGCCCTCCAGCGCTGCATTACTGGGGTGCATATTTTTGCCAAAATGCTACATCATTGTTTTCAGGCCTCAGCTAAACCACAGGGAGCAACTCATAAAGAGGGCTTAGTACTTCATATATATTTCTTGCTATACTAAAAGAAGAATAAAAAGCTTATTTGTTGTGTATATGAAACTTATAGAAACTATTTCTGTGAAAGGAAGATTTTTGGAAGCTTATGATTATTAAGATTTATTACTGTCACCCATTAAAAAAAGAAGTGTTCATGTTGCTGCATTTTCAAATATTTTTGAAGATTGTTTAACTTAATGAATCTTCTTCTCTCGTGTCGCTACACTTTTCCCAGCCACTGTAGAACACAGGCTCTGGCACAGGCTCAAACCCCATGTTTGGTGACAGGTTGGTGTAGCGTGGTAGAAGGATTCGCAGGTAAACATGTACCTGACAGTGAACGCTCCTTCTATGGCCCCCAACTTAATGAATAGAATATAATTCTTTATTGGGCAAGTGTGGGTGGACACACAAAGAATTTATCTTGGTGCAAATACTCTCAGTATACATAAAAGAAAAGATACATTCATCAAGAGTCAATCCCTTTCACCCTTTCAACACCTCACCTCAAGAAGATTTTGAGAATCTACATTTCTTGGGTACTCTTAGGAGATTTCAGATATTAACTCAAACTCATGGTTTTTATACTTTCTATACATAAACTACTGTGTCAATATAGTAAAAAGCTGGTTAACATTTTATTAACACATATTTGGAACAGTTTTCAAATGTTTAGGGTTCTTTGTAATGTAAAATTTAAAAAGTTTCTGAATCCTGGACATTTAATTGAATTTGTAAGTCACAAGCAGTTATTCTATTTCCAATGTGATCTGTTACTCAATTTTGAAAATATTGGAAATGAAATGAAATAAAGTGATGTGAAATATATTTTTTCTGTCTCATCCTTTAATTGACACATATACTTCTCATATATGTACTTATAAAATTTAATTTGCTTTGGTATACATTCTTCCTCTGTAACCTTTCCATTGAATTGTGGAAAAACAAATTGTGGATATATCAAGAAGTGGTGTTCTGTTTGTTGCTCTTTAGAAGAATACCCAAAGCTTCTAAGGACAGAATGAAATTGTTATGATGGGAAAGTGATAAAAGATTGATTAAGTAAATGATTGCCCATCCCCAGTTAATTAAAAGAAAAATTGTCCTACTTTCTAGTTCTTTGGAAAATAAGTTGACTCCCCTCTTCTTTGGGGCAGCCTTAAAAAGATAAACAAAATACTGAATTGGTGGATAGATTGTTTTTCTCTTAACATCAACTGTGAACAATAAAGGAATCCACACTCAATAAATGTTGGTATAATTTTGAAGCTTTGATGAACATCATATTCTAGCATCTTAGGGATAGATTCAGGTAATCAATTCTAACACTTGTGAAAAATGGTCATACGTCACTTTTTTCAGTGCCATTGTAACTTTGAATGGTCACTCCATACAAGCAAAGTACCAGCAAAGGAGGGGAAAAAAACTCCAGAGACGTTCCTGAGACAGGAAGTCTAGTCCTGCCAACAATGTAAGAAGGGTTAATGGAGAGGCAGTTTCTGTAAGCAACACCAGAATGTTTCCTTCCTGCCTTCTTTACAGGATTAGGCCAATAATATCTTCTAACAACCGGTTTTCCGAACTGCTTAGAATGTTAACAACTGGTTCTAACGAATAGGTGAGAACTGGTACAATCCCACCCCTGGTCAAGATCCATCTGGATCTTGAGCCTATCTTCTTGGGTGTTAGCTAATAAACATTTTAGAGTAGGCTTAAACTTTATCCAGGTTATTATTTCTGGCCCTCATGACACAAGGTTGACCTCAGGGAAGGACTTTCAAAACCAGATTCTGCAGATAGGGCTTCCAAAAGAAGGAAAAGAGATAGAAATTCATACTTCCATTGTTAATCTTTACCAGTCTACTATTTGCAAACAAATTAAAGATGAGAAATGGGTCAAACAAAGATTAACTTCTTTTTAAAGGTCACATTCCATGAGAATATTTTCATAAGCCTGAAGACAAGTAAAAAAAAATATTGGAAGCAGGATTCCAGAGACAGACTGCACACATTAAGAGAAATCAGAAGAGCCCATGTGTTTAAATATTCATTTGTTTTAATTTCCCATTTTAAAGGAACATTGAAAAAAATAGTTTATGCTCATAAACAAATGGCATTTCCACTTTTCTTGAAGTTTTAGGGCCATATTTTTAACCTGTATATTTTTAAAAAATATATACTATTATCAGGATTTCCAAAGACATTCCAAAGATTTTAGATGAACATCATAAATTTGGGGTGTCTTTAAAAGTCAATTCCTAAAATAGTAATTTAATTTAAATTAATTTTTCAACACAGCCATAACCAAATTCTATCAGCATGTTGCTGGCTTCACTGTGAAGGAAATCAATGAGAATCCCAGATCCTTGACTAACATCACCCATGGGTTCCATATCTATGACAGCTACTTGGAATGATGAGTTATTAGACCACTTTAAACCTGCTTTTCAGCTCAGGTAGACTCATCCCCAAGTATAAATGGGGCACCAAGGAAACCTTCCTGGGTATAATTGGTGCACTTGCCACTGATGCCTTCAGTCCCATTGCTGAGATTCTGAGTCTTTATAAGTTTCCACAAGTAATAAGTAAAGTTAATATAAAATTACTGTTTCTGACCAAGGAAAAATAAAATAGTCATAAAATAGCCTCCTATTTTCAGTGGTGGAGAATATTCTGATTTGACTGGCAGTTCATTTCCTGGATCCATGCTCTGTTTTTGAAATATCTCTTGTTTTAATGGGTTCAACATTGAAAAAAAGCTCATGATACAGAATATTTTTTTCATGTTGGATCAAAGGTTTCCCTATTGAAGGTATAGTTTTAAGGATGGAATGAGATGCTTATTTGAATAACTCTCTCTGTAAAACTTGTATAACTCATATTTTGACACAAGTAGAAAGAAAGATTCCCTAAACTCACACTTAGTTCTTAGTGAAGTGCTCACATCTATGTGTGGTTTTTCATTGTTATATTCTCTGAATTTTTCGTGACCTCCCATCTACAATAAGTACTATCCCTATAAGGCCTCGTATTTTTCAAAATCACTAAGGTGTTGTTGTTTTTTACACTGATACACCAAGTTAACTTTGTTGTAGTGTATATTTGATTCTATAAGTAGCTGGGAAATACTGCAATGTTCAATGAAAACTGAAGCATTATTCCTTTCTGAGCAAAAATGGTTTCTTTGGTTTCATGCTGAATTAGTAATTGCATTAAGATTTCCTATTGCACATCTTGTTTATTATTCAATAGATAATTAATTTTCCTTAAAGAATTGAAATTACTATAATGTATTTATCTACTTAAAGCTCCAGAGATTTTCAGGAAAGTAGTGAAAAATAAAAAGCATAGGTGAGAGAGGTTGCAAATTAATTAGTTCCATGAAGATCTTGAGCCTGCGGAAAGAGTCAAACAGGGCTATTGGGTTCATTTCCTCCAGTATCTATTCTTTCTTTGATTGGACCAATTTTAGACTTGGGTTGTAGAAATCTCAGTCATTATTTATTTTTGCATCTCCATTGAAATTAAAGATTTAGGTTGATGCTATTCTCTTAGAAGGTGTGTTGGGAAAATCCAGGATGCTAAGTCAGATCCATTGGTGGAGATTGATATGGTGGAGATCTCTTTTAGAAGATTTTTTGGCTGTTGATGTACTGTTCTTCCTGATCTTCCCTGTGATGAAAGTGAATGCACTCAAGTGTCCAGAGGTTGATCCTTTTCCAGTTCCACATGAATGGTATCAACCAGGAGATCTCCTTATTGGAGGGATGACTTCACAGATCATCTATGCATTCAGTGAGCATTCATTTTATGAGCATCCATTCCAGGAGTTATATGGATTTTCTGAGTAAGCAGATCTCATGCCTTTCTTCACCTAATGATAATTTATAGATATCCACATCAGTTTCTTTGAATCACAATGGTTTCAAGGGAGGCAGATAAGTCAGGCCAAGATTTCTTGATTTTTTTTCCCCTGAGATTTCAGATCCTATGTCTCTATAGAAAAAGTGATACAAGTATGAATTTGAATGCCTAAGAAATACCTAGATCACTACTGAGAACATGTATAGCTCAGATATAAACTATATAATTCTTGGTGCAATCTAAACTTGGTTATTTTTCGCAGATATTTTGTTATCGGCTTAGTTAATATTTTTAGTATTGTGAAGAGCATTGCAAAGCTTTTAATATGCTACTTATTGGGGAGGCAAAATATTTGAAAGAGAACATTCAAGATCTGAAAGACCCACACATTTCCCAATACCTAGAATATAAATACATAAAAGTGGAAATTCATAATATAAGAAGAAAATATTCAGAAATGATCACTCCTCATCAAAGCAAAGGAAAAAATGTTCTGCACGATTAACATATTTTCTCAGAAAAAGGAGAAAATGGAAGAACAAAAATGGTTAATTAAATATATAAAAGTAAGAATTCCTAATATAAGATGTTCAGAAATGATCCCCTATCCCCATAAAAAGCATACAAGCAATACAAAATGGGGAAAATGTTCTTCACATTTAACAGATTTTCTCAGAAACAGGAAGAAATGGGAGAACAAAAATGGTTAAAATAAGTGTAAAGTAAAGAAGCGGAATAAGTTTAGCTTCCTTTAAATGAAACAGAACAAATCATCCTTCTCATTGGCAATTAATAGAAAATATAAAAATATAAATTAGTGTATTGTTTAATGCATGATATAGTGTAATGCACAACAACACCCACACCATGATACTTTGAAGCAGTATAAAAGGAATTTAATCTTTTTAATTCCAATCACTGGCACAAATGGCTATGCTTGATGATCGACTAATTCATTCACATTTTTACTTACAGTATGATTACAAAATTCTACCAACATGTCCTTTCCTTCGCCTTTGCTGTCAAGGAAATCAATGATAATCCAGAAATCTTGTCCAATATTACTCTTGGGTTCCATATGCATGACAGCTATTATGATGCAAGAATGACTTATCGAACCACCCTGGACCTGCTCTTCAAATCAAATAGACTTATGCCCAACTACAAATGTGGACTTGAGAAAAATCTCATGGCCATCATTGGAGGACTTGGTTCAGATACTTCATTCCATATGGCAGAAATTGTAAAGTTCTACAAAATTCCACAGGTACGTCCAGGAATGAGGAAATTTCTACAGATCTTAGTTAAGAACCTTTTTAAATATTTATTGTCATGTGTTTATCTCCACAGAAACATGATTGTAACAAAATCTCAATCTATACTAAGCAAGAGATTGAAAATTAAAATTAGCTTGGATTGGTAAAGGTGGCTTTTAACTTGCTGGTATTTGATCATGTTCCAATGAGAAAAATAAAGTCAATTCTATAAGGATTTACATGAGAGAATCATTGAGATGGGACAAGATAATGTATGCACTGTAGGAGATCTTAATGCGGTAGTAGATATAAGGAAGGATTATTTTAGTAATGCAATGAACAAAAAGAAAAGGAAAATTTTGCCCAGATCCTTTTTCAATATGACACAGGAACTAAATTTGATAGATCAATGGAGGAGAATAAATTTTGGGCTGATCATAACCCATTAAAAATAATTTGGAAAGGAAGGAAAAGGAAGAGTAGAAGGTGGATACTTAATCCCCAAATTTTAAAGGAGAAAGATTTTGTAGAGAAAATTACGAAAGAAATGGAACTTTTTTAAAAGGAAAATACAATGGAGCAAACATCATTACAGAATATATGGGATACAGCAAAGGCAGTCTTGAGGGAGCTGGTAACAGCATAAACAGCAAAAAGGAATAAGGAAAGATGGCAAAATCAGAATAAATTACAAGAGGAGATTGAAGACCTAGAAAGTAATTACACACACAAACACACACACACAAACAAGATGAAAAAATGAGGAGATGATTTTTACTAGGCATAAATTGAACATTATAAATCGGGAAGAGAGCATTAAAGAGGTGAAAAGGGCAAAACAGAATTTTTTTGAACAAGCAAATAAACCAGGGAGATGGTTAGCCCATAAATTAAGATTAGAAAGAGAAAGAAGGGTGATACAAGAATTGGAGGATGGTGATGGAAAATTAGAATATCGAATGACTGAGAAAATAGTACAAAAATATTTTGAACAACTATACAGGGAGGATGGAATAAACCCTGAGAATATAGAACAATATTTGAAAAGAAATTTGAAAAGAAATCCCAGAAATTAGATCGGAACAGAAAGAGATATTAAATAAAGAAATAACAGTGATGGAATTGAAAAGGACAGTTAAAAGGCAGAAAGATAATAAGATGCCAGGGCCGGATGGTCTTCCAGCAGAACTGTATAAATGTATTTATGAATGTCTTGAACCAGTGATGTTAGATGTGTAAAATGAGGTATTAGGCTTTGCCAAATTACCCGATTCATGGAGAGAAGCGAATAACTCATGAATTCCTAAAGAAGATTTAGACCACAAACAGATTAAAAATTATAGACCAATCTCACTCCTGAACGTAGACTATAAAATATTTGTAACAATAATGTTGGAAAGATTAAAAATGATATTAAATGAACTTATTCATATTGACCAGAACAGTTTTCTACCTTTTAGACAGATAAGGATCAATATAAGGATAGTATTAAATGTATTAGAATACCATGAGGCCCACCCGGGAAAGCAGGCAGGGTTGATTTTCTTGGATGCTCAGAAGGCCTTCCACAATCTCAGCTGGCAGTTCTTCATCCAACAGGTCAATAATATGGGATTTGGATCTAAATTCAAGAAAATGATTGGCACAATTTATTAGAACCAAAAAGCTAGGGTAATTATAAATGGGGAGATTACTGAAAACTTTAAGATTATGAAAGGTATTAGGCAGGGATGTCCAATGTCGTGTCTGCTTTTTATCTTGACCATCGAAGTGCTTTTAAATCAGATTAGACAAAGAAAGGAGATAATTGGACTGAAGAGCAAAAAAGAAGAATATAAAATACAGGCGTTTGTGGATGACTGAGTGTTTTTTGTGGAAGATCCAATGGAGTCAGGGACCTATTCAATTCAAGAATTAGAAGAATATGGGGCAGTAGCAAGACTAAAAATTAATAAAGATAAAACAAAAATAATAACCAAAAACTTGACAGAAAATAAAAAAAAAGAATTGGAAAGGAAATTGGGATTACAAAGTCAAAAAACTTAAATATCTAGGAATTTGGTTAACAGGAAGATGCTCTTCCATAAAAGAGGATAATTATATGAAATTACTTTCACAGATAAAGAAAGATCTGGCCAATTGGGGAAAATTACAACTATCACTATTAGGCCGAATAGCGGCCATAAAAATGAACACACTACCAAAACTGTTATAGAATTTTCAAACAATACCTATAAAATTGGATAAGAATTTTTTTCAGGAATTAGATAGGACGGTAATGAAATTCATATGGATGGGGAAAAAAGCACAAATAAAATTGAAAATGTTAGAAGATAGTAGAACCAGAGCCAGCCTTCGACTCCGAAAATGGGAAACAGATTATCAAGCAGCAATTTTACTATGGGTTAAGGAGTGGATAAACTTAAAAAATAAAAGAATTTTGGTGTTAGAAGGTCATGACCTCCAAATTGGGTGGCATGCCTTTCTATGGGATAAAAAGAATAAGATCCACTCCTATTTCCATAGACATTTGATAAGGGACTCATTTTCACAAACATGGGAGAAATTTTTTTTTAAAAAAAGCATCATTTGAAAAGATCAAACTGGATCTCACCTATGGAAGCTATATTATATCCAAATACAAGGGACATTTAAAAAATTATTTGATATAAAGAATTGGTAGATGAACAGGGGGAATTAAAAACACTGGATAAATTAAAAGTAAAAGGGATAATATTGGACTTGTGGGTATATTTGCAAATTCAAACTAAATTTCAGAAAGATATAAAGGAGCTAGGGATAGATAAAGATTTACAAAAAAAATTGGACCAAATCTTGACGGGCAAGGAAAAAAAGTTTATAACACAAACATATAATTATTTACTGGAGGTAGACCTGGAGGAGGAAATTGTTAAGGGACCAATGATTGCCTGGGTGAGAAATGTGGGTCATAATATAAATTTGGATGAGTGGGAAAAGACTTGGACCAAGAACTGGAAGCTGACTTTGTCAATGGCATTCAAAGAAAATCAATATAAAATGTTTTGTAGATGGCACTTACCTCTGGCACGACTGGCAAAAATGTATCCAACTTTGAAACCAGAATGCTGGAAGTTCAAACAAAAGAAAGGAACATTTTTCCATATGTGGTGGCAATGTATAGAGGTCAAAAAGAAAATACAGAGATGGCTTTTTGAGATTACAAAATATAAATTGAAATTGGAACCCGAAACATTTTTATTAGGTATGATTAAAGGGAATTTGAGTAAATTGTACACATCTTAACTGCAGCAAGAATCACATTAGCACAAAATTGGAAGAGTGATCAAATACCACCAGATGAAGTTTTGATTCAAAAAATAATGGACTATGCAACATGGGATTCGTGGTACGAATGGGTGAAGGATAAGGATAAAAATAATGTATAGTCACAAAATAAGAAACATGTATATACGATGACACAATAACTGTTAATGGAAATGAGATTTTTGTATTTTTTTTTAAGAATCTTTTTTTTAAAAAAAGGAGAAAAATAATGACTCTTACAATTTCAACAATATTGCACTGGAATCCTTATATAAATAGTAACAGATATGACAAGTCTGGGAAAAATGAAATATAAATTAAACAATAAATTCATTTGACCAGCTTTTAAACAAATCCATGAAGATGAACAGAAAAAACAAAATCCTCTGATGAAAGTTCTTTTGTTTTCTTTTAGCTCCCATATGGATCCTTTCCCCCAAAAGAATTTCATATCAGTAATTTTTCTTATTTTTATTTTATGGCACCAAATGAAAGACTTATATATATCGGGATTATCCGATTGCTTCAACATTTTGGATGGAAATGGGTTGGACTCTTTGCTGTTGAAAATGAGAGTGGAGAACACTTTTTGAAGAAGATACAAGTGATGCTTTCTCAGCATGGAATCTGTCCAGCTTTCATACAAAGAATACCCCTATTGCTTCCATTGGATCACATCCATTCCTTCAACAATCTAATTAAAAGTTTTTACATATATTTAACAGATATTAAAGCAAACATATTTATTCTTTATGGAGAGTCTTACACGCTTGTCTGGATGATATCTCCCATATTTCTAAGTGATCCTGAAGATAAATTAAATGCATCCCTTAGAAAGGTATGGATCACTACAAGTCAAGTAGACTTCATATTAACAGGAAATGTAAGGACCTGGAATCTCCAATTGTTCGATGGGACGATTTCTTTTCAGATACATTCAGGTGAAGTTCCAGCATTCAAAGAATTTCTGAAGATGATAAAACCTTTTTGGAGGCAAAGAGATGGATTTCTAAAAGGGTTTTGGGAGCAAGCATTTGACTGTTTCTTTTCTAATTCAGAAACACCAGCAATTAACATTAAAAAATGTACTGGGGAGGAGAATCTGGACAATCTTCCTGGATCTCTCTTTGAAATGCAAATGACAGGTCATAGTTATAGCATCTATAATAGTATCTATGTTGTGGCTCATTCTTTGCAAGCTTTACTTTCAAAAGAATCCAGTCAGAGTAAAACTTTGGTGGATAAGATCCCAGAATCTGAACATCTACCACCTTTTGAGGTAAAGTTGTCCAACAAAAGTGAAAAATTTACTAGAAAATTGACTTAGATCACAAATGAGTTCAACCATATTTTCAGGCACAATATATCATTCAAATAGCTGATGAAAACCATCAATATATTATAAATAGTAAGGAAAGCATAGTTCTGCAGTTAGTAAATTCTACCTCTGGGATACATTCCACTTTCTAATGAAGTGGAATATGTGAAATATTATTCACAATAATATACTGCTTTTTTATATCCATGAAAATGGAAATCATTGTGTTCCTTACTGTATATAGTGATGCTCTCCAGGCTAATTCTTGATATTTATTACATCAAGCTGCATAAAGAGATTTGGGGAAACTTTTTCTACTTGTCCAAGTAGAAAAAATTACAACTCTTGCTAATTGGAAGAATAACTACAATTAAAATGAACATCCAACAAAAATTTTGTTATTATTTCAAATAATCCCAATAAAATTAAGTAAAAAATTATTCAAAAATAGACTAATAGCAAAATTTATTTGGTTAGGGGAAAAAGCCATGGATCAAATTGAAAATATTACAGGACAGTAAAAGTAAAGGAGGATTTGGGCAACCAGTTTGGGAGCTATATTATCAAGCCTCAGCCCTTACATGTATAGAGGAGAAACTACAGATGAAATATAAGAAGGACACAGAGAGTTATGGATTCTATAGTGGACCACAAGATTTGGATAAGAAATTACAGGGGATGGATGAAAAGTTAATTAAAAAATGTTTTGACTACTTACTGGGGTTTAACATAGAAGAAGAAACAGTAAAGGAAAATATGACAGCCTGGGTAAATTTTTTGGGGAAAACTATAGAGTTGGATGATTGGTAAAAAATGTGGGGAAAAATTATAGATTGTCAGCAGTGTACAAAGAAAATTTGTACAAAATGTTCTATAAATGGCAACAACCACCAGCAAAAGTGAAAAAAAATGTTCCCAAATAGCCATCAGAATGCTGGAAATGTAAACAAACATAGGGAACATATTACCATATGTGGTGGACCTGTCCATTGGTGAAAAAAGATTGGGCAAAGATAAAAAAACTGATTGGAGATGATAAAACAACAGATAGACGTAAAACCAGAGCTATTTCTATTGGGCATATTGAAATATAATAAGAAAACTCAGTATTTGATGCTTCATGTAATAACAGCTGTGAAAGTTAGCTACACACAAAATTGGAAAAACAGAAATACACCGACAGAGGAAATGGTAATAAGGAAAATATTTGATTGTGCTGAAAGGGACAAGTTTACGATGGAAATAAAAAATAAAGGAGAATCAGAATATTATTCCATTTGGACATCTGGTACTATTGGTTAGATAAGAGATGCAAAGATTAGAAACTACAATGAAAGATGATCAAAGTACAAGAAATGAGCATAATGATAGTTAAAAATATAAACATATAGAATAAGAAAGATAAATATGGTATTGTATAAAGAAAAGTTAAATGGTTGAACATAGAAGATATAATAGAATACAAAATGTATAATGTTGATACAACCACTATATCACAGTTGTAAAATTGAAGCTGTATTACGAAATGAAGAAAATGTATAATAAAACTTTTTTTTAAAGAAATTTGGGGAAAAAGGGAAATATCTCTTCGAACAATTTATCTGACTATTCTTTAAACTTCCTCTGTTTCCTACTACTCCTCTTCTTCTCCTTCTCCCTCTCCCTCTCCTTCTCCTCCTCCTCCTTCTCCTCCTTCTTTTCTTCCCCTTCCTCTCCCTCAACCTCTTCCTCTGTAGCTGCACCCATTTCTTCAAGGCATTTCTTTCAACAACTCAGCAGGAGAAAGTATGTCTTTTAATGAAAAGATGGAAATTGGAGGAGGATTTGACATCATCAACATGATCACCTTTTCAAACAAATCAATCCAGAGAGTGAAAGTTGGAAGATTAGAACCCAATGCTCCAGATGGAAATGAATTGATTATTAATGAAAATTTGATTGCATGGCACAAAGATTTTAACCAGGTATGGGTAAGCGTCAATAAATCACATCATTGCACACATTTTCCTAAAACATGTGTTATGTTTCTCCCTTATACCCATTGATAAAAACTTGGTGAACCCCTTTGATCAGGTCTTTCAGTTTCTTATTATTTTGGAAGAAATTTCTTTTTCTCTGTGGTTTTAATCAGTATGGACTGCAAGCATGTAGAATGCTTATATTTTTACAACTTCCTTGGAAATGGAAAATGGAACAATGGGGGGCAGGGGGAAATCAATTATAATGTCTACAGTGAATTTCTGTTGGCCATGATTCTCTTTATAGGATTATTAATTGATTTCAAATTTTTTTATTAATTGTTTTCAAATGATGAAAATCTTAACAACTTGACAACTAATTGTTCAACATTTTTCATGTTATGAACAGGTTCTTCCAGTTTCTCTGTGCAATCAATACTGTCATCCCGGATATTGGAAGAGAAAATCTGAAGAGAAAACCTTTTGTAGCTATGATTGTATTCCCTGTCCAGAGGGGAAGATTTCAAGCAAGACAGGTCAGTTATAAAGTTCTTCTATTTTTTGAGACAATGGCTGCAGATAAATTATTCTGTCAAAAATTACAATTTGTTCTATTTCTTACTAACTATGAGATTTTCCCACCCTTTAAAGCAACAAACAAACATAATCCCTATAAAACTCAGTTTTAATAATCTCTCATATTTGACAATACTATATTTTGGAGGATATAGCATCTATATATGCCATATTTTCTCATATGCTTTTTTATCCCAGAATTCAAAACCCAAACTATTTATGTTAGGGATAACATTGTTTACCCTAACTGGTTTAGGTAAAATAATAAATATGTAATCATGGTTTATATGTTAAAGTGTCTGCAACTTTAACTGTAGGAATGTAATTAAGAGAGTGGTTGTGAAAGCACTTTAAAAGAAGCAAGACGGCAGCTTGCTCTCTCTGGCTTTGATGATCCCTGATTGCTGCATGGACTCAAGACTACTTTGCTCGAACGGGAGAGAAAAACAAAGGACTGATTTGAAAGTGAGCTGACATAGGATATTCTGCACGGACTTTGCTAACTGAATATCCTTGAATGGACTGACTAAAATGATACATGACTAATGGACTGTTATTTTGACTATGCTATAAACTCTAAATGGAATAAACTATATTTTTGATAGCAAAAGTGTATCTGTTATATTTACTGTATGTTAACAAACATACAAGCTTCTCACTCATTTATCTGTGTGCCTATCTGACTAACGCTGCACATTCTGTTTTGCTTGTCTCCCTAACCCTGGTTGGGGAACCCAGGCTTAACACTGGTTATGGGCCAGACATAACACTGGTTATGGGCCCAGAGGCTGCAAAGTCAGTTTAACTAGGATAAAAAAGATTTATGTTAAAAGTGAGAGTTTGTGTTGTTATACATTACAGTAAACAGACAGCTGTGTTTTATTTATAATAGTTTTATATCCATATAAAGAAAACATGGCACAAGTCAATCTACAAAGTTTGTCCCTTATATCCAAGCTGGATGGAACAAACTATGTATCATGGTCTATGAAATGTAGTCTACTTCTACGAAGAGAAGGTTTGTGGAACATAATTGAAAACCCACCAAACGTAGAGGAATGGGATCCAGAGGATGATGAAGATAGACTAAAAATAGAAGAATTTATGCATAAAAATGAACAAGCTATTTGCATAATTGGATTAACATTAACTGACAAACAACTTGTTCATATCCATGGAGAGAAAACGGCTGTTGGGTGTTGACAGAAGCTGAAGAGGATTTATGTCCGAGATAACATTGGTGCTCACATAAATCTTAACGGAACCTTTTCAGAACGCATCTCCAGACGAATGGTGTTATGCTTAGTCATTTGAATTCTATAAAAAGCATTTTTCAAGAACTGCACGAGAAAGAGCTTATTTTCTCTGAACTACACCAAGTCTACATAATTCTATCTTCATTAGATGAAAGTTATGACAACTACGTCACTTCCCTTGAAGTTTTGCCAAAGGAAAGTCTAACTTTAACTGATATAACTGGCAGATTGATTGAAGAGGCCAGAAGAAGACTTGAAAGAGACCGATTAAGGAGGGAACAACCTCAAAAAGAAGATAATGAATCTCCTACTGCATACGCAATTAAAAAGTGTTTTAATTGTGGAGGAAGAGGACATTTGGCAAGATTTTGTAAAAAAGCAAAGCGACAGAACGCTGACCAGAATACTAAAAGTCATCAAAATAAAAATAAAAATTTAGAATTAGCCATGTGTACTAACGGAGCTGTAAAAAATAATTTATGATTGAGAGTGGAGCATCCCACTGTATAACAAATGATAACAAACATTTTATTAAAATGTCCAAGAGTACACAGCAGATATCGTTAGCCAGTGGCTGGAAACTGAAAGCTAAAGGTCAAGGTATAGCATATTGTTCTTTTATAAAAGAGAATGTAAAAATGTTATATGTACCACAATTTAAGTTTAATTTAATTTCAGTTAGAATTTTGGTTAAACTAGCATATGTAGATTTAAAGAAGATAACTGCATAATTGAGAAAGAAGATAAGAAAATTACTGCATCTTTAAGAGGTGAATTATATGTGTTAAA
>BHEV01001167.1:0-13527 GCA_004319985.1 Emydocephalus ijimae
GTACTGGAATCGTCCCTTCAGCCATCGTGAATCATAAATTCCGACCACTGTAGTATCCATAACAGGTTCAGTGCTGAGCCTCGATGGAGAACCTGTATCTTCTGGAGAATGGAGAGTACACGATGGAGTGTCGGTTACTAATAGGGAGTGATGAAAAACAGGGTGAATGCGCATGGAGCGTGGTAAAGTGAGTCGATAAGCCACAGGATTAATAACTGCCTCAATAGGGAAGGGACCAATAAAGCGATGATCCAACTTCCTAGTCGGGCAATCGACCCAAAAATATTTCGTTGACAACCACACCTTGTCTCCCACAGCCAACGGAGGTGTTGCTTGACGCAAACGATCTGCGAAACGCTTACAATCTGCTTTCGCTCGTTCCAATTGTCTGGAAATTAATTGATGCACCGCATATAACTCTGACAAAAAATCTCATGCCTCTGGAACTGGAGAATCTGCGATTGACAGGGGGAAAAACCTCGGATGGTAACCCACATTTGCATAAAAAGGCGTCATGTGAGTGGAGGTATGCCGAGAATTATTAAAGGCAAACTCTGCCAATTGAAGATAGGTCACCCAGTCGTTTTGTTGTTGATTTACAAAACATCTGAGGTATTGGGCGAGGATGCCAATTACCTTCTCAGTCCCGCCATCGGTTTCCGGATGGTGCACCAACGCTAAACATACTTGTACTCGTAGTGCATTCATTAGACCTTTCCAGAATTGAGCGGTGAACTGAACACCGCGATCTGAAACAACTCTGTCCGGTAAGCCATGTAAACGGAACACGTGTTCTATGAAAAGCTGGGCAGTAACACGAGCCAAGGGTAATCTCCTACACGGGATGAAATGGGCCATCTTAGTGAGCATGTCAACCACCATGAGCACCGTCGTATAACCCAATGAAAGGGGCAAGTGCATTAGAAAGTCCATGGAGATCGCTCCCCATGGTCTGCTCGGAGTCGGCAGTGGTTGAAGAAGTCCAGGAGGTGCACCTGACACCGCTTTCGCTTGTCGACATTGTACGCAAGAAGCGATGTAGGAAAACACATCGTGGTGAACCCGAGGCCACCAAAAAGTCCGGGTGACCAAGTGCAGAGTTTTGTGAAAACCAAAATGACCAGCAGTGGGGTTGTCATGACATTGCGTCATGATGAGGGCTCTAAGCATCCTGGTGGGTACGTACAATAAATCCCGATGTCTTAGCAAGCCCTCTTCAAAGGACCATGGGGAATCGGGTCCAACTTCCCCCCTTCTCTGCTGCGTCTACGCGTCCAATCACTGCGCCTCCCGTATGCGAGCCCGCAAATCTTGAAGTACGGCCAAGGATTCCGGTAGTGACACCATTCGTAGAGGAAGAGGATCCTCGGGACTGATATACTCGGGCTTCCGAGACAACGCATCTGCCCTCCAATTCTGTCCACTTGGAACATAAGTGACGGAGAAATTGAACCTTTCGAAAAACAACGACCACCGAATCTGGCGTTGGTTCAACTTCTTAGCGGTAGACAAATGTTCCAAGTTGCGATGATCCATCCGAACCTCTACCTTGTGCCGAGCCCCCTCTAAATGATGTCTCCAGGTCTCAAATTCAGCCTTAATAGCCAACAACTTCTTTTCCCAGATGGTGTGATTGCGCTTGGAAGCTGAGAGCTTCCTAGAATAGTATGCATGGGAAAAGAGGCGCGCCGTCCTTAGGAGCTTGTAACAGTACCGCTCCGATAGCAACATTAGAGGCATCTGTCTCGACCACAAATGGACGATTCGGATCAGGATGCCTCAATATCGGCTCGGCCACAAACGCTTTCTTTAAAATTTCAAAAGCCTGTTGTTGCGGGGGGCCCCCACAGAAACGTGACTTTCTTACGGAGGAGCTGAGTTATAGGATCCATTAACTTAGCAAAGTCCGGAATAAAGGTCCTATAGTAGTTGGCGAATCCCAAAAGACGTTGCACATCCTTGACTCGACGAGGGGCTTCCCAACTGCACAAGGCCTCAACTTTTTTAGGGTCCATAGCAATGCCCTCGGGAGAAATGATGTGTCCTAAAAACTCTATCAACGACTGAAAAAAGAAACACTTCTCTAGTTTCGCGTAGAGTTTATGCTCCTGAAGATGCTGAAGCACTTGACAAACCTGTTAGAGATGGTGATCTCTGAACCGAAGAGTAAATTAAAATGTCGTCCAGATACACCACGACAAACCTATCCAGCATGTCCCAGAAAATGTCGTTCATCAAATGCTGGAATACAGCGGGAGCGTTAGTCAGACCAAATGCCATGACAGTGTACTCGAAATGACCATAACGATTAATTAATTAGAACCAAGCTTTGCAACTTATCAGCACCATCTCCAAATCTATTTGTTCAACACCCAAATTGTTAAGAAAATCTGTAGTGCTGGACCTCACAGTTATTTGTTTTGGTTTGCAGGTGCTGAGGGATTCGATGTCATGCCTAATGCTGAATATACAGTACCTCACAAAGTAGTTTTGAGGACATACTGAATTATGCGACATATTGAAGGAAATTAGCATACTTTAGGAAGGAATCTGGAATTCAGCAATCCTCCCCATATATTGCTGAATTCCATCTCCTATCTATTTCTACCCCTATTTCTGCTGTCTCATATAGGCAGCTATTAAGCAATTACAGAGATTTCTACCTTCCAAATTTCAGCTACAGACCAGAGACTTTATTTTTAACTTTGCAGGACAAATCACTATGGAAACATAATGAAATATGAGAGCAATCTGGCTGACTGATGATGTTACAGTGGGGAAAGATTGACATGAAACAGAGATAAATTTTGTGGCATTTTGAAGCAAGGGTTTGTTTATAGAGAAGATGAATCATCAGGTCTAGCTCTGGAGGCTCTGTGTACTATAATTCCGCTAAACCCAATGCAGAAAAAAACATGCTTCAGATAAGAGTATGACCCTCCTTGGTTCATTTACCAAGCCAAAAAGAAGGATGCTTCTCTTCCTATTAAATAGAAAAGCAGTAATGATGGGCCATAAATACAGATGACACTTGGATATATGGTGGGAGAGAAGATGTATTTATTAAATTAGCAATTAATTTTTAACCTATTACAACAGTTTAGAACAGGAAACATCAGCATAGCTGAGATCCCAAAAGTAACAAACTTTAAGTCTCTGAGATTATGCATAATTTCACCTATGATGACCCCTTTCCTAATTGATCTCATCCCTTTCCTAAGAGGTCTGTAGGGGGTGCATAAGCGCACCAACATGCCTCCCGTCCCTGTCCTGTTGTTTCTTATATGTATCCATCTCATGTATTCATAAGTATGTTTATATTTATACTATATATTATCTTGTAAGCGATTGACAAATCAAATAAATAAATAAAATCTCTGAGATTATGCATGATTTCGCCTATGATGAGAACATGACAAAAGAGAAGTAAACCTATACACACAATCCACGCAGGGCTGGGCTGCTGGGGGCTTGCAGGGGTTCAGGAGAGCCTCTAGCTAAGATTCTGTGCAATTCGCAGAACCCTCAAATCCCTCAAATGGCTGGTGCGCCTACCCCTCCCTTCCCAAGAGTCCTCACATGGCCCATTGTGGATGCAGGTAAGTGCAGGGGGCGCATGGAGGCTCGGGATGGGCAAAAAATGGGCCTCCCGGAAGTTTGGGAAGCCCAGATATGTGCCCATTTCCGGTTTCCAGAGAGCCACTGGAGCCCAGGGAGGCCATTTTCGCCCTCCTGGAGGCTCAAGGAAAGCCTCCAGAGCCCAGGGAGGGCAAAAACACCCCTCTGCCATTGTGCAGGAGGCTGACTAGGCCACACCCACCATGGCCACCGGGCAGAGAACCCTTTGAAGCCCACCTCTGAACCCACATCATTATATACAAAACTACTAGGGAATATGACAGTGACCTCATCACTGGATGCCGTATCAGCTATCCTAACCTCTAGCATTGCTTCCTGCAGAACTTCTTGGGAAGCAGAGAACACACATCAGGGGCTATCTTGCATGATATATTTAATAGTTAGCATTCTTCTTCTCTCGTGTCGCTACACTTTTCCCAGCCACTGTAGAACACAGGCTCTGGCACAGGCTCAAACCCCATGTTTGGTGACAGGTTGGTGGAGCGTGGTAGAAGGATTCGCAGGTAAACATGTACCTGACAGGGACCGCGACGTGAACGCTCCTTCTATGGCCCCCAATAGTTAGCATATTAACATTACCATTGAGTGGTACGGTAGCCTAGCAGTGGAACTCTCACCTCACAATCAGGAGGCTCTGAGTTCAATGCTAGGTCGAGGCAGATATTTCTCTCCCTGGGCACACTGAGAATATATCTGCTGGGAAAAAAAAAAACCCTCTGCATTGGTGACAAGAAGGGCATCCGACCAGTAAAAACTCAGCTCTATTCAGTTGCCCAGACTCCACCCTGCAAGGGATTATAGAGTCATTAAAAGAGATTGATTATATGAGCACTTTTGCAATAAAGGGAATCTTTCTATCCTCACTGATAGGGCAGAGGCACTTCTTCCAGCATCACATCTAATTCTGTTCAATTTTGTTTGGACAGAGCTGGGCAGGTTAAAATGAGCTGGCTTGTTAGAGGAGTCAGTAATGGTCTAACATATACCACAAGAAGGTATATTCGCCACTTACATGGAAATAAGCTACACTGGCATTATAAGAATTACATATATGTGCATTATTAATATCAGACCTTAATTTGAAGGCTTTATAAGAGCCTCTGTCAACTTAATACTTTTCAGCTGTTAAGGGACTACAACTTTCATAATTTTCAGTTAATGTTTTTGATCTTGATAACTCAGAGCTTTGATGAATGCAGCCTCAGCATGTCTAAAGAATGGCAGTTGGGCACATATCAAATTCTTAAATAGCACTTAGCTCTAGCAGTTAAACTTACATATCGCTTCACTGTGCTTTAACAGTCCTCTCTAAGCAGTTTACAGAGTCAGCATATTGCCCCAACAACCTGGCTCCTCATTTTACCAACCTAGGAAGGATGGAAAGCTGAGTCAACCTTGAGCCAGTCAGGATCAAACTGCTGGTAATCGGCAGAATTGGCCTGCAATGCTGCATTCTAACCACTGCACCACCATATCAATACTTTTAAAAAGGTTCTAGAAACAGAAATACATTCCCAGTTAAGATTATAGAAATGCCATCTCCATTTCATTCTGACTATCTAATTCTACATTCATATCTGGGTCATAAGATCCTCTTCTCCAAATTCTTTATCAAATGAGGAGAGATGAGTGATCTCAGGGAAGAAAATATTTTCATTGTAAGCAGCTTATCTGTAGAATGAACTTTCCAGACAAGCCAACTGAAAACCTACATTTTGGTTGTTTTAGCATCTGGTAAAGATTCTTTTATTAATATTATTGCCCCAAACCATTCCAAAGATATTTTTGGAATGCCATACTTCCTATTGCACTTTCAATATTTGTTCAGTTGCAGTAAGGTAGCCATATCTGAGTAGGAAAAAAATCCCATTTTAAGAAGTAATGGTAAACTAGATTGGAAATAAAAGTGTTAGAATAGTGGGGAATTTACAATGAGTTCCAGAATCCACAGTTCAGCATCCTAGCATCTATAACATCTCTATAGTATGTAACTACACTAGTATTTTTGCTACTTGTGAAATCCCTTGCTTTGTCCTGCTAGCCTATAATTTCATAAAAGATAGCTGTGCTAATAGCTGTGCTAATGCTTTTTGTCAGTTGGGCAATATTTGTTGATTGCATCAATTAGATTGCCACCATATTTTTAAAGTATAAAGTTGCTCAGTAGCTCAGATTTTAAAATATCTTCTGTTGCACATTTCCTTTTTCTGGCTCCTTGCTCCATTTCAAGATCTTTTGCACATTTCCTTGTTCTCCATAACAAAAGCTATCAGACAATATTCCTTTTCACAATTAGTAATTATTTATTATGTGAAATATTTTGGATCCTGAGAAGGTCAAAGTAACGATCAAAAACTCAAGATGGTAGCCATGACTACACAACTGAATCTGCCTCTCTTTCATGTATAATGTATATAAAAAGGACAGCTTCAATCACACTATTACAGCTGCCATTTTGACTTTTTGACTCTTCTAGATCCCCTTGTTGGATTGTCCATGGGTACATACATGCATATCCACCCACACTTAAACATAACAATGGTTCAATTAGTAGCAGAGGGTTGAAGCACAGAACATATTAGTATTTTGAATTTTTAAAATATTTTGCAATAAACATTTTATATTTGGCCATATGGGCTGGTATATATTGTAGTTATTGTTTATCATGTTATTTCCTGGAGAAGATATTATTCTTTCCTTCAAAACAGTGAAGCTCATTTGCAAGTTGACAGTATCATCATCATCTTCTTCATAATTTATTGATTTATTAAACAAACTTATATGGCCCCAATTCACACACAGTGACTCAAAGTGTCTTACAGGATTAAAACTCCTCAACATAAAATCCATAAAATACCACCTCTAGCATCATCCCTAACATCAATAGATTGGGGAGAAAATGGAGATGTTGCAATAAAACCATGAAGCAAAAAAAAACTACATTTATGTTCCAGTCAATGAGCAAATAAAAATAATTTTAAAAGTATAAGTTCTAAACTGTAAGTAGCTCCCTCAAAAGGATCAATCAAATACCATTATTTTAATCCTAAAAGCAGAGAGTTGATTACAAATTATACAATAATGTTGTGTACAGAAGTGATAGCTTAATCCCCCCTAAAGGAAATATCACAAACCAGAAGGCTGCGAGGCAGAAGACGCAACAATACCACACTTCTTTAAATCAGGACAATAGCACCCCACAAATCAACTTTAGATAGGCTTATTTGGAAGAAAGTGGGCTTTTGAACCCATGGCCCCATGCTCATTGGTCCTCAAACCAACATCAAATTGAAGAACCAACCAACATCAAATCAAAGAGATGTTTCAAGAACCAGTTATGGGCCTAATGCATGAAACATATACCAGGTAACACTCTGGCCATTGCATTTTGCATTAGCTAGTATTTCAAACCTTTTATGTAGCAAAGTAATACGAAGTCCAAATCCTGCACATATTCTTATCTTCTGATTTAGGAGCATATCTATCTGCCACTTTCATCATTTACCTGTCTTTGATGTCCAGATGTGGATTTGACTTTCTGATTATTGTATGAATGACATTGCTTATACGGTTAGAGATTAAACCATTCTAGACCAGATGGGAACTGAATCATATAATCATGGTACCAGGAATGAAGTCTTACTATATAGAGAATCTTTTTCTTATTAGAGAGGAAGTGTGTTGAGATGGAAATATAACATGCACTCTGATGCCCTCTCATGGACTATTTTACTCTAACTAGTTTTTATATCTTGAAATTACCAGTATTTATTCCAATTGTGAGAGATAGATTTTATACACATACACACAAACACACACACACACACACACAGGGTGTTTTGTTTTGCTTTGATTTCTTTTCTTTCCTTTTTTTCATGAAAGCCATACAAGCAAGACAGGGATGAGCTAATGCTTGTTAATATGTAAATTACAATTAATCATGGGTGATTCACTTATTCAATGTGATCCTTCCAAAAATTATTCATGGTTCATTTTATGCGGGATTTGGGGAGCAAAGTGGCCACTCCGTTTGCAAGACAATGGGATGCAACTATTGATAGATAATTTTAAAAAATATGCCACTCTACTGGCATTGTAAAACATAGCCATTTGGTGCAAATTATACTTGGTGTTGTATTAGACAGGTGCTGCCCAATGAGTCAACAAGAGAACAACTTGACATAGGAGCTGTTGGAAAAGATGTTTTCCCTAAATGAAACTGATTAGCATACAACACAGCTTGAGGAATGAGAATTTCTTGGCTTGCTAAGCATACAAATGAAAAAGGGAAATGTGCACTAAAGACAGAGTGTGAATAATAGCCATTTGTGCTAACAGTAACTGGAAAATTACACAATGAGTGGAATTCTATGGCCTAGAACTGTCTCTCTTAGCATCAGGAGCTAAATTCTAATTCAGAGACCACAGTTTTTATGCAATAAATGAATGGCATTCCCATTAACTTCAACCCAGGAGATAGAATGCGGACGTTCTTAAGGGGATAGCTTAGATCAATGTTTTTTAAAAATGCATGTTGTACAATATACCATATCTACAAACAAGCACTTTGTAACTAAATATAGAAGTATTACAAGGAATTAATGCAAATATATGATTATTATCTTGCATAAAATCCACTACCATAACAAGGGATACATCCTTAATTATATTTTAGTATTTGCCTTAATTATGAGTTTCACTGCAATTACCATAGAGTAGGACAGTTATCTTATATAAGTCTTTGTTTAAAAATGTTTATTAGCAGCTCTTTATTGCAAATATATGCAATAAAAACAGAGTTTTCCTCTTCAGTGGCCTAATGTCTTCTTTCAAGGATAATGTATTATGCTAATAAATTTAAAACAGAGCAACAGAGAAATCACTAAGATACCTGCACTTTCAGATAACTGTTTTTTTCAGTTGGAAACATTTAAAATAAGCTTTTTGTTGACCTTCTACAATTTTGGGAAAAATTATTAGAACGACAGGCAAAACCTTCAGGGGTTCATATGACTCCCCCAGATTGTGCAATTCTCATTGGCTGTTGAATTTGTCTATGATGTCAACAAGAACTCCCAAACATGAAGTTTAGGAAGAACTCCTAAACATGAAGCTTATTTTAAAAGGGGGGAGATTCTTTCGCTTGTTAATAAACAAATGATTATCATAGAAAAGATGTTCCCTAGGTCCAGGGGTGGGATGCTACCAGTTCTGAAGAGCTGCAGACACTGAACCGGTTCTGTTTCTGCTGCTGTTTGGCCCACCCGGGCTCTTACCTGTCGTTTATTTCCTGCTTTTTCAACCTCAGTTGCTTTGCGCGGCACAGCTGAGGTTGAAAAAACAGGAGAAAAGAGGCTTTTCAAATGCTGTGCACCCGTCCGGGTGGCACAGCTGATGTTTTTGTACACATGCGTCCTAAGCACGCATGCACATGCAAAACGTACTCATCAAACCGTCAGTAACACCAGTTGAATTCCACCTCTGCCTAGATCCTTTAAATCATGAAATAGAAGACTCTTTGATGTGAAATAGGAGTGTAGGACTAATAATACAAGTAGTCCTCGACTTATGACCACAATTGAGCCCAACATTTCCATGGCTAAGTGAAACTTTTGTTATGTGAATTTTGAGCCACCTTTCTTGCCACAGTTGTTAAGTGAATCACTTCAGTTGTTAAGTTAGTAGCCCAGTTGTTAAGTGAATCTGGCTTCCCCATTGACTTTGCTTTTTAAGAAGATTGCAAAAGATATTTGTATCACCCCAGGACACAGCAATGGTCATAAATGGGAGTCAGTTGCCAATCATCCGAATTTGGATCCCATGACAATGAGGATGCTGTAATTACATTAATGCTGTAATGTGATGTTGTAAGTGTGAAAAACGGCCATAAGTCACTTTTTCGGTGCCACTGAGACTTTGAATGGTCACTAAATGAGCTGTCGTAAGGCAAGGACTACCTGAAGAGTCAGCATTTGAAAAAAGCATTTATTTGTCTGAAAAGGCAAGAAGAAACCAAGTTCGAGGATATTCATTAATCTATCTACATTACTTTTTTCTGCCATCTCTGATGGTCATAGCAATTGCTCAACATTTGTGTGCCACGGAGGCCAATCAAGTCATAAACAGGGCACAATTACAGTAACATCTTCCCACATACGTACCCCACCAACCGGTTTTTACTGCTTCCACGTTAAGCCATGTTGGCATACAAAACCTGACAAACCAGATTCTCCTCATTCTTGCTTGCTTTGAAAGCCATCCACACCGACAGGCATCACTCACTGCATCTTCTGCCAGCAAGATTCCTTCTTCTTTTTTATCTCTCCTGAATCTCACATAATTCAGTTTTATAGATTCACCTGACACTCCAGTGTTATGAAAGAGGGATGCATTTCGCTTCTCTATACTATAAGTAATGTTATAAGACACTAAAACGTCAAAATCAAGGAAGTGAGTGGTGATGGAAAGAAGGATACATCCAATAAAAAGAAAGCCTCAAGGGCCAGATTGAAGAACCATGTGGACCATGTTAGGTCTACAGGATGTCCAAACTCCATATTTGATTTAAGTCAGACTCTGAAAGGCCATCTTATTTAAGTGTTCTGCAGGTGTTATCAACAACTGCTTTATGTAGTGATATCCTTTTCAGGCAGCATTCGAACCTATTAAAAGACACACACAGGTAAATGATGAACTTAATGTGTTTTTCTGATTGACCCTTAGTCAAGACATCAATTAATTTCGTCATTCTATCTATATCCTGCCACAGTTAAAGGACTCTCCATGGTTAAAATAATATACAAGTACTCCTCAACTTACAACAGTCCATTTAGTGATCATTCAAAGTTAAAAGTGACATGACCATTTTTCACACTTCACAATCATTTCAGCATCCCCATGGTCATGTGAAGAAAATTCGGACACGTGGCAACTGAGTCCTATTTATGATGGTTGCAGGATCCTGGACTCATGTAATCCCCTTTTGGGACCTTCTTTTAAGGAAAGTCAGTGGGGAAGCCAGATTCACTTAACAACTGTGTTACTAACAACTGCAATGACTCACTTAACAACTGTGGCAAAAAAAGTCATAAAAGGGGGCAAAAATAACAGATAACAGATAATCAGAGTTGGAAGGTCTGATTATAGGTCATCTAGTCCAAACCCCCCGCCCAAGCGGGAGACCCTAAACCATTTCTGACAAATGGCAGTCCAATCTCTTCTTGAAGGTCTCAAGTAATGAAGCTCCCACCACTTCTGAGGGCAAGCTGTTCCATTGGTTGATTATTCTCACTGTCAGAAAGTTTCTCCTTATTTCCAGGTTAAATCTCTCCTTGATCAATTTCCATCCAATATTCCTTGTCTGGCCTACAGGCGCTTTAGAAAATAGCTTGACCCCTTCCTCTCTGTGGTAGCCCCTCAAATATTGGAAGACCGCTATAATGTCTCCCCTGGTCCTTCTCTTCCCTAGACTAGCCAAGCCCAGTTCCTGTAACCGTTCTTCATATGTTTTAGTCTCCAGTCCCCTAATCATCCTGGTTGCTCTTCTCTGTACTTTTTCTAGAGTCTCAACATCTTTTTTATAATGTGGTGACCAAAAGTGGATGCTTAGCAACAGAAATTTTGGGCTCAGTTGTGGTCGTAAGTCGAGGACTACCTACAGTTAAGGTCCTGTAGAAAACAGCTGAAAATATCCATGGTAGAAGGAAAATCAAAGTAACATCAAAACAATACAACACTAAAATAAGAACTCAAGAACAAAACCAATTTTTAAAAAATAAATCAGAGATGGACTAATTTATTTGGAATGCCTGCAGAGTAGTTTTGTTTTCAGCATTTCTCTGAATTTAATCAAGGGGAAAGTCAGCCTGATTTCCATAGGGAGGCAGTCCCTGAAAATTACTGCTACCACAAAAAAATAGCACCTCTGGCCTTAGCATCCTTTATTTCCTGAAAGGTAGGGCTCAAGAGGTAGCTTCTTCCTGGGTGACCTTCTAGGTCAGGCTGACTTTTTGGTGGAAGCAAGCAGTCCCAGAAATAATGCCAAGCCATAAAGGGCTTTATGAGAGAAAAGCAGCACTTCAAATTGCACCCCAAAGCCTAATTTTTATCCAGCATGGGGTCCATAGCAAAGAGGTTACCTGTTTGCAGTGGTTGGTGCATTCGGACCACTGCATTCTGAACGTATTACAGGAAATTCTTCAAAAGGAATTCTAAATTAAAGGAAACTACATGTAAAGTCTAACCAGGGCATGAATTACTATAGCAAAGGTGTCAAATAGTGCACCAACCAAAGCTCGCAAAGACCCTTCTAACCCCAGCTTCTGCCTGCTGCCTTAGCAGGAGTTGTGGTTTTTAACAGGACCCCCCCCCAACTCACAACCTTCTCCTTCAGGTTAGTTTCTGCCTGTCCAGAGATAATACTGGTGATGGTTAATGGACAACCTTCATGGATAATCAGTATCCACAGTATACACGCGGCAACTGATCTAGATATTGCATCATTCATGGTCAAAAACTACAGAGGCAGCGATTAGACTACAACAGTTCTCTTAAGAACTCACAGACGAAAGATGTTGGACCTCAGATTCATATTTTGCAACTAAATATAGAAGGCTTAAGTAGGAATAAATGTGTGTACCTAAGCAGACTGTCCACAGATAATAAGGTAGATGTTATAACACTAGAAGAGACTCATATGGATGACAAGGAACAGATTAAAGTGCAAGGGAAGATCCTGGGGTACAAAATTGTAGCTGATATAATGTCTAATGTTCATGGCTCCATAGTGTATCTCCATCATGACATCAAAGAATACGAGATCATCAATTGCACCTAACAATGCAACATCAAATGTCACTATTGAAATATCAGGAATAATGATCATGGCAATTTACAACCTCCCAGCATTAAGTGGCCTAACCCACTACTGCCAACCCCAGACAATCAAGGAGTATATACAGGAGATTTTAATAGTCACCATACTGACTGGAGATATAACAACAATAATGAGAACAAGGAAATATTGGCAAACTAGATAGAGAAGAATGAGCTTCACGTAGCTTATGATGTGAAATATTTATAAACCTTTCATTCTGCAAGATAGCAAAATGAAACAAACACAGATCTTTGCCCCAGTAACCACAGACAACATAAAAATCCCCCTGCAAGGAAACTCCTACCAAGAATTTCCAAATACTCAACATAGACCAGTCAAACTTACCCTATGACTACAATTACCTCTCATAAGATCAACCCAGATATCGAGATGGAACTTCAAGGAAAGCAAACTTGGAACAATACACTAAAGAACTGGACTCCAACATACAGTGGATTTCTCTTTCAGTAAAAATAAACTACCTGTTGTGAATGCATAAGGTTTAATAAAGTTATCTTGAGCTTGGAGTTAAGTGCAGGGTTCTGGCCCTGCACTTCTGATTGGCTGTTAAATGGCAGGATCGGATTGGCCCGTTCAGGGGAATCTGATTGGCCATTAACAGAGCCTTCGTATTGGTTAAATTGAGCTAGCGTTCCTGAGTTATTATTGGTTAAATAGTTATTGGGTTGCCTATATAAAGAGGGCCTTTGGGTGCCCTGGTTGAGCTGTCACCATGTAAATAAAGAGTTGAAGTTCACCGTTTCACCGGCTCGTCTCCATTCTTTCTCGCCCATGCTTCAAACTTGACACTGGCAACGAGGGTGGGATGTGGNACTCCGTTCGACCCAGCGCAAGAGGACTGGGAGTCTGACATGGATCGTTTTCAAATGTTTTTGGAAACTAACAATTTGAAGGATGCCTCAACTGGGAAAAAACAGGCGGTATTCCTAACGCATTGCGGACCAACCGTGTTTAAGATGGCTAAGGCACTAGCCAAACCAGCTGAAGTGAAG
>BHEV01001168.1:0-26012 GCA_004319985.1 Emydocephalus ijimae
ATGGCCACTTTCACTCGGATCTTCTTGGCATCAAGAGAGGAGGCATGACCGATCGTGATAGTTTGGTGAGCCTCTTCTCACTTCGTGGGGTAGTTTAGGTTTTTGTTTCTGTAGAAGTGGTTGTTCCATTGGTGGTTCACGGGTTCTCGCCTTACAGGACGGCTTCCTGTCGGTTGGCGATAGTTAACCCCCTTCGAGGGCTGGCCGGGTCCTAAGTTACTTCNCGTTGGTCTCGTTCGGACCGCAGTCAATGGACCTCTTCTTCGTCGCTGTCTGACGACGAAGAGAGATCCTTGTGGTGGGCCGTTTGTAGCTGCCCTTTTGACTTGGGTGAGATTTCCCGGGTCGGTTGGTGAGTGCGGTTGCGGCGCATTCGGGCAGCCGACTTCCTGGTTGCTTCTGCTGCAGTAGCTTCATTAATAGCATTGGCAAGGCTGATGTCACCTTTCTCCATCAACTTGCTTTGGATGTGTGGTGCATCTAATCCCAGAACTATTCTGTCTCGCAGGGCTGCTTCGAGGTCGGCAAACCCACATAGGCCTCCCAGATTCCGGAGATCCGCTATGAAATCAGCAACACTTTCACCCTTCTGCTGACTTCTCTGGTAAAATTCATGCCGTCTAACGAGTGTTGGCACGATTGTTGCATAGTGGGCTCTCAGTAGGGGTTCGAGGATGTCCCAGTCCATAGACTTGACTTCTGCCGGTTTCGCTAGTGCCTTGGCCATCTTGAATACGGTCGGCCCACAATGCGTTAGGAATACCGCCCGTTTCTTTCCAGTAGTGGCATCCTTCAAATTGTTGGTTTCCAAGAAGATTTGGAAACGATCCATATAGGAATCCCAGTCTTCTTGTGCTGGGTCGAATGGAGCGGGTGGTATGATGCCGCAGGACATGGTTCTGCCATTGTGCGTTTCAGTCACGTGCTTGGTTATCATTATTCAGTCAGCTCTGACGTCTCCACATTCCATCCTCGTCACCAGTGTTATGTTCTGAGCATGGGCGCTAAGAATGGAGACGAGCCGGTGAAACGGTGAACTTCAGAACTCTTTATTATCATGGTGTAACAGCTCAAAACAATGGCTGCAATGCCCCCCTTTATATAGGCAAGCCATTCAGCCTTTAACCAATGAAAACCAGGGAGCGCTAGCTCTGTTTAACCAATGAAAGAGGCTCGTTAACAGCCAATCAGATTTACCTGAACGGACCAATCTGATGTCGCTGTTAACGGCCAATCAGAAGTGCAGGGCCAGAACCCTGCACTTTACTTCAAGCTCTTAATAACTTTTATGAACACATTTATTCATTCACAACAGTTAGAGTTACATAGAGCAAAGTTAAAAAGGAATTACATTGTGGCTTAGAGTTATATGTTAACCTGACATAAACTGAATATTGTTCATTATATTATATTGTAAGCAACATGGTTGTTAAATGAATTTGGTTTCCCCATTGACTTTGTCAGAAGGTTGCAAAAGGGGAACACATGATTTCAGGCCACGGCAACCAACATAAATATCTGCCAGTTGCTAAGCATTTTAATTTTGATCACGTGACAATGGAGATGCTACATTGTTCATAAGTGTGAAAAAGAGTCATAAGTCATTTTTTGAAAGTACCATTGTAACTTTGAACAGTTACTAAATAAACTGTTGCAAGTCAAGGACTACCCATACTGGCAAATCTAAAAGATTTATGGCAATAGACTTTTCTTGAGTGTGCCTTGTTCTGAACAAGATAATTTTTTCATTAAATCTTCTACTTCATGCACAATAGACTAAATAAAGTTCTGACTCTATTTTCCCCTAAATTAATTACCCATGAGCTGAGGGCAGGGATCAGGTGCTACCATGCATCCAGTTCTAAGAATAAAAGATTCTCATGAAAGCCAAGAGATGGAAATAAGTTGTAAATAACAGTAGAGATCACTGTACAAAACCATGGACACATTTGAAGATGAAGGTGAGCTACTGGGGACAAGTTGCTTGCTTAGGAAATGTTAACTAGTTTTATAATATCTAAAGTACTGCCTCAATATTTCCTTCCCACCCTCATGCACACACAAATACACTTTCTCCCGTCTTCTCTTTCCAGGGCAGCTACCCTGTTATCAATCCCTTTTTTTAAAAAAAAATCTCTTTTGCATTCCCACAACGTTTTTCACCAGTGATAACTATTATAAGCAATGATTATGACTATTCTGCTAAGCTGACTAGTGATAAACTTCCTTTTGGAAAATTCATAGTTCAAGATATTGGGCATATGGTCGATGGCAAAGAAAACAGCAAGTTGATAACACAATTTCAAAACAGATTTTCTATATCACCCACTTCCTTGACTCTTCTCTGCTTGTAATCAACATATTAAACTGTGTGACACTTCTCTGTATCATCACATCTCATGCTAAGGAATTCTATGCACACTGATCTGGGTGTATAATATTGAGTAAATTTAATTTTGTAGATGTTCTCATATGTCGTTGTGTTGTCATTAATCAAAATACTGTTGTGATGATACTGGTACAGAGTATTTTTTCACTGGACATACAGAAATCCTATTTTTTCCTTTTTAGTTAAAAACTTTTTTTCTCGTTTGGTTCAAAAATTCAGTAAAGATTTTCATATACTCTCCTTCTAAAAGAACCATTTGTATGCTTCAGTAGGCCAACATTTCACTACTTAGTAAGCCCAAATGTGTCACTGTCATAAATTGTGCAATTAACAGAGTGACAAAATGAAAGGAGTTTCTTTTTGCAAACCAACTGTTAGAACTATTAAAGAGGCTATAAACTGAAGTTGGGCCACAGTGAGACATAAATTGATAAGGGGATTCATTGATGAATCTCTATTTCGTAGGTTTTACAATATCTCTTTATAGTATGTACATCAAATCTTTAACTAGCCAAGTCTTGTTTGATTTAATTAGATTTCTTCAGTTTGTAATAATAAAAAAAATCCCAGTAGCTTCATATCATTTTTTATTATTTATGAAAGGGATAATAAAAATTGACTGAGAGTCTTGCCATATGGTCAGAGGAAATTTTATTTTTGTCTAATTCTCACTTTTTATTGAATGGACAAATTTAATATCCTTACTTTCTATTATTGAGTCAATGTTTCAAGTTCTAAACTTTGAATTTATCTTGCTCAGTAATAATAGGCTATTCTTTCAATCCCTGAAACTAGAACTTTAGCATAGAAATTTTCCATTTATGTATTTGAAATCTGAAAAAGTAACTTTCTCTTTTTTAAAAAAAAATAATGGTAGTGATTACAGCAAATAGAAAAGTCTTTTAAGACAGATCATTAAATGCAACTTTGTTCTTCTCTTCTTGGCCTTAACTTAGTTTGTGCCTTGTGAAGTTGTGTTTTGTTTAGCCACTATCTACAATTGTTTACATTTATCTTAACATACTTATGTACCAACTATATTTTACAAATTGCTGTGGCTTGCTTCATTTGTTTCTAATCACTGTCTGGATAGTTTAGAATTCTACTGAAAACATAAAATAAGAACAAACCAGCATATAAATTTAAGCATTAATATCTAAACATGATATTACCAAGAGGATGAAATGTGCAGATCCTAATCCAAATCTTGCTGTTTCATCTTATGTTGCAATGCTGTAAGGGATGGAGTCTATGTCACAACATCCACTTCATTACCTTGTCTTCCTTACAGACATACTTGTGTAAAATAGTAAAACAGCAGTGCTACAGAAAATTATCACCATTAATATAATCACTCAGACCACAATACAATCATTAGTTAAACCATATTCAATAATTTTAATATAGTTCCTTAAATTTCTTGGAAAAATGAAAATAGTTTTGTTACTAAAAAGACAATGTCTTTCAGCCTTTGTGGGAATGATATTCTTCAAACAATACTGAAAAAAACCCTCTTTTTCTTCTGTCATTCAGTTCGCTAGTGGGGTTTCAGAGAAGAATCTCAGATATTCATATAGGGAAGGAAATATGAAATTAAATATTCTTAAAGGTTCAAAATTTCTTAAATATATTCTTAAATATTCAAAATGTTGAATTAAAGCCCATCACTTTGAAATTTTGGAGGTGGATTTCCATTTAATGCAGACAGCAAAGCAATTGCATTATATGGTCAGATCAGCTGCCCCCATCCATCCCCAAAAGCAGTCTAATTGATCTAGATCTTTTTTGTGTAGAATAATCTAAAGAGGAATCTGATAGAGTATGAGTGCTAAAAGACTATTTTTATCCAGGGAGGATCATACCAGGTATCTCTTCTGAATCCGATGAAAGGAATTTCAAGCTACAAAGGTCACTTGAAACTCTGCTGACAATGATAAATCTAAAAGAACCTCCAGCTACAAATCGGAACTGTTAAGTACTGTGCATGAGTCATAATAAATGGAGACAGCTTGGAACAGTGAACTTCAACTCTTTATTTACATCGTGCGAGCAAGCCATAACGGTTCTCTTTTTCTTATATAGGTATCTTATGCATGATTTCACCAATAATCAACTAGGAACACTATTTCTAACAACCAATGAAAACCCTTACTTAAAGACCAATCAGGTTTGTTATAGCTGACCAATCCTGGTCAAGCTGCCTGATATCCAATCAGAAGTGCAGGGCCAGAACCCTGCATCTAACCCCAAGCTTGGACCTTTATGCATTTATTGTATACACAACAGGAACCATCAAAGTTTTCTATAAATCTCCATCTTTTTCATTTCATTTGATGAGTTTAGACAGCGATCATTACTTCTCACCTTGGAGTGGGGAACAAAATTATTTTATTTGGATGGAGACCCTTTGTCTTATAAATAGGACAACATTATAAGGAACATGTAATTATAAATTTTTTTATTAATTATGGATGCTCAGATTTCCCTCTCCCCTCCGCCCATATATCTTGGTGCAGAACAGATACTGAGGGTGTAATCGAATAGAATCTTCAAACAGTTTTTTAACTAAAATTCCTCGCCTTCACAAATACTAGAGAAGTCTAATAGCCTACTATCATATAAAACCATTAGATTGTTGGGCATATTCCAAGTCTGCCTTGGTTTACTTTGCAGCTGCAGCTAAAGTCCCATGCTGAGCTGAGATGTATCTGATTGACCCATCTTCCCTGCTGGAAGCCTCTCTTCTTTTTCCTTGACTTGAATGACCTCCAAGTAAAGCATTGATATTTTACCATTCATGACAGAAAAAGAAGAGAGAGGGGGTAGTAGTGGAATATATAATTAGGAATATAATTTGCAACACTGTGACCTTTGGCATGCTTTAAATGCTTTTAAAAATATATTGCATACCATACATGCACATAACACTGTTAAGTTTTTTTTTCTTTTAGCCTCTTCCTAAAGGATATTTATTCTGCAGTGAGAGATTTAATCAGAACAGAGGTATAGTTATCTCCTCTTCCTTCCAATAGCAAAGATGGTGCCATATCAAAAATATATAAATGCCAGCCTTGTATATTTTTGTTTAAAAATACATGTGAAGCTTAATCTTATGCATGCTTTTTCAGAAATATGACTAAGCTATTTTTGGTCCTTAGTATATAATCTTATGAAAACATCCACAAGATAGCAATTATAAAGTAGCATTTGAAAATGGAGAATGGGGCTGCGGCACTTAATAAAACATAGTTTTACTTTGAATAATACAGTGATAAAGTATTCTTTAAAAAGTAGAAAAGGTATAGAGCTGATAAATGGGGATTACTGCAGTAAAATATTGTTGTCCAACCGAATAAAATGTTGGAACAAAATTATATAAAGAATCTTGCAGTTGTTGGTTTTCCTGTTTCATTATTTTGAACACACGCTCACCAGTTACTTGTTGGCCTGACATCCATATTCGTGTTTAAAAAGATCTTTAAATCCCACCATTTTGCACAATCTTTCAACTGCTAATTTTAATTATTAATTATGCTGGCTTATGTATTTTAACTTTCTTAACACCTTGAATTTAAATTTGCTTTTACTATTGTAGGAAGTTAGCACCCACCCCTCTCCTAGAAAAATGAAATATCCTGGGAAATATTAAAAAGGCAGAATACTTCCCCTAAAAAGAGTAAAGTAGAAATTCAGAGAAGCAGAAACTTAGCCACCCCACCCCCGTTAAGTACTGCACATGGGCACAATAAGTGGAGATGAGACAATGAACAGTGAACTTCAACTCTTTATTCAACATGGTGTAACAGAGCGAGCCTACGGCCACAACGGCCCCTTTTTATAGGCAAGCTTTTGATTAAACAGCCAATGAGAAACGGGAAGCGTTAGCTGCCTTAACCAATGAGAGAGGCCCGTTAATAACCAATCAGATTCTCCTGAACAGACCAATCCGATGTTGCTATTATCGGCCAATCAGAAGTGCAGGGCCAGAACCCTGCACTTTACTTTAAGGTTTTAATAATCTTTATTCAAACACTTTTATTAATTCACAACACCCCCCACCTTAGCTATTAAGGCCTAGGCCAGAATATTCTACATAATAAAGGGTCTACCCATCTCACCACCTGGCCTGGGAAGATTGTATCGGCCAACACTCAGGTGAAACCATGTGGTCCAGACAAAGCCTACAAAGTTAGCTAAGAGCCCCGCCCCTGGAAGTCTGACAGCCAATGGGATACATTTCTTACACAGGAACAGGAAACATTAAGGTGGGTCCCAACAGAGGTTTTATAGGAGTCTCTCAGCATCTTGGTCTTTCTTCTTGATCTTCTCTTTTCACCTTGGAGCATGTGATCATCCTTTTCACTTTGGAGCTCTAAGCCATGTGGTCCTGTCCACCATTAAACCTTCCAAACAGCCTCCATGTTTCCAGTGTTCTTTTCCCCACTTGGAACTGAACCCAGAAGGATATTTCTTTCAACACTATAAAGCATTAATCATCAGGAGTCTGCTGAACTAAATAAATATCAATAAATAAATCAGATACAAAAAATGACATAAACCTAATGACCTCTATACAGCAGAGGATTAGCAAACTTTACTCTGAAGGCTGCAATCTGGTTTTCTTCCCTGCCTGGGGTCTGTACTGGACATAGTTGATGATGTCATCAGAGTCAACAAGTGCACATTTTAAAGCTCTTTAGTCATTTTTGATGAGTATTTATTTTATTGTATCCCACCTTTATCATTGTTGCAAATAATTCAAGGTGGCAAACATATGCAAAACACCTTCCTCCTTCTATTGTTCCCACAACAGCTCTATGTGTGTGAGTTGTGTTATCAGAGTGTGACTGATCCAAGGTCACTCAGCTGTCTTTCATGGTTAAGACTGAAAATGGAACAGGTTTTATAAGACTTGTGGTTCCAATCTGACTTCTTTCAATCTACAAATAATGGAGAAAATCAGCTTTAATCTCATTCTGGATGGGATTTCTCCAGAACTGTTTAGAAGGTGTTGTCCCAATCTTCAGCAGTATATGCTGTTCCAACACAGAGATCTTCAACATCTTGAAGCCTGAGAGAAAATCAGCAGATATAAAGAAAGATGTGAAGGAGATGCTGAAGGAAAGAAGGTGTTGACATCTAATTGCAGGAAACTCCTTGGAGAACTGACTTAGATAATTTTTCTCAGGCATCATAAGAATGAACTTTTATTAGATCCAGAGGTTTTGCATTGTTTCAGAAATCCTGCTAATTGGTTCATCAAAAATACACCCCCAGTTTCCAGGTTCACTTCTAATGTGCTCAGGATTGAGGTTGGGGTCTTCATCCATCTCTACGTTCATCCATAGGTGCTGCAATAATACACTAACCTGATAATATAGCTATTCTAAAGCTAAATCATAATGTAGATCTCATATTTCATGATCCAACAGTAGCACTTAATCAAATATTTCTGATACTGAAAAGAAATATGTCAGAAGACAATATATGGGTCATAGTTCAAATCTCATATGATAAGAGATGGTTTCTGCTGATTTTGCCATCTGGTCATCCTATTATCTTGGCATTGTGCTTCTAATTTGAAGCAGGACTTACTTCATGTTGGTTTACAAAAGATTCACATTCATACACTTGTTTCAGTAGTGCTTTTCTCTTTTCCTTCATCTGGTGACTGATGGCAAGTGTGTATCACTAGGAGGTTTGACAGGGAAGGAGAAATATTTGGTCCATTTGCTTTGTCCAAGTACAACAAAAGTGCCAACATTGATGTGACAAAGAGGTCTCTTCAGGTCCCACCATTGACTCTAAATATTTTATAGAGCCTTTGCAGACAACACAAGGCTATGTAAAGCTCTTTCATTTGACTGCTGTGAATTATGAAGCTGCTCCCAGATTCCCTGAGACCCTAGGTGAGATCTGAGAAGGCTTGCCAAAATGTATCTTGTAAATAAATCAGTTTTATCTACAACCCTAGCATTTTAGACAGATGGCCATTTAGAAATCGGCATGTCATAGGGATGGAAGAAAGAAAAAAAGATGAGTGAGGAGTAAGCAAAGGAAACAAACACCGCATTAGAGCAAAATCTTATGGTGCATGATATTAATTGTTAAGTGCATCCATTTTTTTTCCAGCACAAATACACTGTTGAATTGAAAGTGCCAACTAATTAAAACAAGGAAAACAGATATTCTTAGCTTCAGTATTAAAAGATCTGGTAGCAAGCACTCCATTAAGGTGATGTTTGATTTATTCATAGCAATGGAAGTGATTAATAGGTACCATTTGAGTGTTTATTATATAACAGGCCCATATGTAGAAGTGGATGCCAACCAGATGATACTAGAAAATGCATTATGCAGACTGATACTCTTGCAGTTTTCTTATGAGATTAACAGGTTTCATAATCATATTTTCCTAAGACGTGCAGCTACAAAAGCAAAGCTATTTGGAATTAGATAAACCAGATTGACATAACACTTATAATGCTCATATAAATTACACACAAACATGCACACACATACTTTCCATTTGGGATAGTTCAACTAGCTGTGCTGAATCTCATGAGGGGCAACGGCTGCCAAACTGAGAAATTTAAAAAGCATTATGTTGAAAGTACTTAGCATGAATTTGGTGAGAATGTCACTGAGAGATGAATGTATGGACATGTGAGTGTGTATGTATAGCCCTGTGATGAAGTCTGAATAGTGAGACATATTCACTGCAAAGCATAGCATCTTTGAACCTTTATTCATGCATTTAAATCATCACCTGTTGTAGCTTTCAAGTGAAAAACATGCACATATAGAAAAACGGACATTTTGGATTCAAGTATGTCAAATGTTGCTTTCAAAGGTAGCTATAGTGGGATGCTCTCCTCATGCAAATTTCATTGCTATTCTCATTAGTTAATCCTGTCTTTTCAAGCTTCTACATGTAGTTGTTAACATTTGATTTATTATTAACACCTGTTACCTGCTTTTTGTTATATTACAGAGCTCTAACATTGTAACATGGGAAAGAATTACGGTCGGGCAGCATTACATGAGCTGTATGTTATTTACTTTATCTGCTTGAGAAATCTCATAATGAGCTCCAGGCAAGAGGACTCATCTCCCCATAAATAAAACCATGTTATCTTTTTAAATGTGTGTACTACAGCTGTGCATATTTCAAAATGATTTGGAAGAAATGTTTTACACCTTATGTACATGTGAGAACATCATCTCCCCCTGTAGATCAGATTCCTTGAAACTGTGGGATTTTTCCTGAAATTTTTTGATTTTTGCCTGGAAAAATTGAGGTCCTTTAATGAATAACAGAGAGAAGCTGGGCTTACCTGAAAACCAAAGCATTGTTTCCCTTCATTGTCAAACCCTACACCACCATAATACATTTTAACTTAAACAATTGAAGAGGAACCTGGTTTCTACAAAGATACTTTCAGATATTTTTTCATTCACCATTTAGAAACCTTTAGGGCAGGGGTGTCAAAATGGTGGCCCATGGGCCAGATGCGCCCATGTCCCCCCAAGCTCTGTGAAGGAAAAAAAGTGTCATGATACATCACATGACAGCAACATGACACTGCAAGTTTGACACCCATGCTTTAGGGGAAGGAACAAGTCTCATCTAACTGAGTGCTAAATTGTTTACTGTGGCTTATTAAAGTAGGGGCTAGATGAAGTAGGGCCAGCATTTATTAGTTCAGGGGTCTTCGCACTCTTCAGCTCATCAACTTCTTCATGAATTTTTAAATTGTTCATCTGCCCCCAAACTTGTACCATATGAAAATAATGAGTCATTGCTAAATATAGAGATCAGTTACAAATTTTCTTGCATATAATTGAGCCAGAGACATATAACATCACACCAAAGCCAACTAGTTAAAGAATTCCAAGCATATTCCAAGCAGAATGTCACTTCTTTCCTGTTTTCTTTGTTTTAAAAAAAAGAGAGAGAGAAAAGATACAAAAAGTTTGTTTATAGTTGCTTTGTAGAGCAATTCATACCATGATTCAGGAGGACCACTTCACATACATACACACACACACACACACACATTTCTAAGTTCTTACTACATGTTTAGTCTTTCAAGTGCATTCCCACAGGATCTTCATACATCTCTTTATCTCTGCACCACTCAAGGCAAAGACATTTGTTTTGTTTGTATCTCTTTATCCTAACAAGGCTATTAGTGCTTTGATAATATTCTTGAATTTCATTACTGATTCTCCATTCCTTCTACCATCTAATTTAATTACAATTTTAACCAAGCCAAGCTTTTACACTGATTCCCTCTGGTTATCCCAATTTCCCATGGTAACTCCATACGTTGCTCTTCTTCATTAACCTTTATTGATTGTCACGCAATGGGTTTCACTTCTCTTCACACCCAGTTTTAAACAAGCTAATTGAAATGTTGTCTTTCGAGTAAGATTTAGTGAGGCAGCATTAAAACTTTTACTAAAATGGAAGAAAAACTGACTGACACAGTGCCTATTCCTATTTCTACTTTCATAAATAAATTTAAAGATGGGAGATAGTGAAAGATCTTAACTATATGTTTTCATGCCAATCTTAATACTAAATATATCAAAAACCATTAAACCAGGCCTGAATGCTCTTAAATAATCAATGGAAATTATTAGCAGTACTAATCTAATACTGTGATAGTTGAATCAGTCAATATTGTATTGGGTACTTGTACTATTTTGTACTTCATCCAGTTACTAATGTGAACTAATACATGCCAAAATGCTTTGCTTTCTTGAAAAAATTCTTATTCTGTGAAAGAAACTTTTGCCTGATTTTTTAGGGTATTGTGAGATTTGTTTTCAGGTCTTTTTGTGGTGGTCTCTCACTCATTGCATCCTAAAATAAGTGTTCTAGAGATATGATTACACAATAAAAATTAATTACACCTGCCTTCTCTCCTTTCCATGTACACTTCATGTTTCCTGCTTTAGAAAAGAATGACTATCAAAAGCAAACTGAATTATAACAATCAGACAAAATGCATTCAGTAAAGTAAGGTTTTATACATTATTAATAATCACATAGAATCTGCTTCTACATATGTACATTAATATCTTATCTGGAGTAGTATTATTTTTACTTGATTAGAGCATTCTCAATTTCTGTTCATTTAGGATATGAATTAAGGCTATCACTGAGATGGTTAAAAAGGAATTCCCATGAAAAATTATCCTTTTATACTTTTTATTACTTTTTTAAAACTATTTGAGCTGATTTTCATTTTTTATTGATTCTTTTATAAAATTCTGATTGTTTGTACTAATCCCAAATATTTCTGTATCCAACTATATGGAAGAGAATCAAATACCCTTTCTCTAATTAATCCAAGCTATTTCTTTATTCATTGTTTTGAGGTTTTTTTTAGTAATTTTGCTAATTTTACTAATTTACTAATCAACAATTTTTGTTCTTAATGCATTCAGCAATCAATTTTTTTGTTCGGTAGATACAATGCTTTCTTGAATAGATAATGAAAAAATTTCAGCTGCTAACCAACATTCTTGGCAAGGAAGTAAGTCCTCTGTAGGTGTTTGCAACTGAATCATTGTCTCTGTAAGTAGCAGTTCATTTCTTAACTTTCTCAATGTATAATATTTCATAAAATTTAACAATCTTTCATGGTTAATTTATTTATCTTTCTTTCAAATCAACCTTACCACTTTGACTATATTTTTCTTGCTTCTGTTTTACTCCATTTTATCTCAACACATCTTTTAAAGCTTTCCATATTTCTTTTCTATGGATCTTTTCCAATGGTGGAAATTTCCCCCAAAATCTGAGTTTGTTATATGTTCATTAAATGTTGATTTTAGTTCCTTTTGTCTGCCAGGGAGTTGATGTTCAATACTCTCTGGGCATTATTTTCATGTCTTTCATCATCCTTATTATTTGTATCAGATGTGAATAAAATTTGATGCTGCTTTTCAAAAATGTAATTTGTATGATGACCTTAATTTTTCATTCATTTATTTTCATCCCATCCTTATTATATTTATAAATAACTCAAGGTGGAAAACATATTAAATATTCTTTCCCAACCTGTCTAAGGCAGGACTACAACTCATAGTCTCCAGGTTTCTAGCCAGGACTCTTTTTCACTAGACCAGGGGTGAGGAACTAGGGCCCTTTTATGACTTGTGGATTTCAACTTCCAGAATTGCATTACTGGCTCAGGACTTCTAGGAGTTGAAGTTCACAAGTCATAAAACATCATAGCTCCTGACCCCAGCACTAGACCAAACTGGCAAACAAATATTGTTCTTATCAATTGTATTCAGATGTTTAGCTAGTTTTCTCAAGTCTTGCACTGGGATGCCATAAAAGTTTTTATTCTAAAGATATTTTTGGTTGATCCATTAATCACTTTTCATCAGTTTCTGAGTCTGGGTTTCAAATGTTTCAAATATCAAACATTCTCTGTTGAAATTCCCTAGTTTTAGAGTTTAATATAAAATAGGATTTCTTAATTATTAAATTTTCTTCAACTGACCTTTTCTTTTGCTTTGCTGGGACTGCTAGTTGCTTTGCAGCTGGATAACATTTCTGCCTATTTATCTACTGATGTCCAGGAGCCTTAAGAAAATATTTCAAAAGAGACTGAACATGGTATACTTGAAAATATTTCAAAAGAGACTGAACAGGGACTTCTGCTTGAGCAGCAGGTTGGACTAGAGATCTCTAATGTCCATTCCAACTCTATTACCCTATATTTTAATACCATATCTGATCTTTGTAGACACAGACAATCACCAATTGGTATGGAATTTTTGTTTCATGTGTTCACTGGTTTGGACCATACTTCACATGCTGTTTTCACTAGGTTTTATGTGTTAGTTGAAATTGACAGCATACCACCACCAGCATAGCTTCTGGTATCATTGAGGTACCCAAGCCTCTTCACTGTAGTGAGTGATGGTCTGTGATGATGGCTTTATTTGTCATTATTATTATTTGAAGTTAAAATCATAGCCCTAAATGTCTCTCATTAGAAGATCAGAGTCAACTTCTCTTAACAAGCCAGACAATATTAATCAGACTCTTGATGAGACTTTTGTATTTTAGTTCATTACTAGTAGTCACAGTAAAAGATCCAGAAGGCCAGAGCATTTCAGAACCTTGATTAAAAAAAATATTTTGATTTTTAACATCCACAAAGTTCAAACATCCAGCTTGGATAAGCTTTTGGTTTCTAGTGCTCCTAAATTTATGAATCCATTTACCAAATTACAAACTGGTAGGTATTATTTCTACTGTTAACAGCAGTGCCAACAATATATATTGCTTCAGCATTTCAAGCCTATTGAATTGTCTTACAACAGACTGGGTTGACTTATTTTTTGGCTTCACACATAGCATTAAACCATATGCTAATCAAACTTGCTATGTTTATGCAATACACTAAGCCATAAGAAAACTATCCAAGGTTAACATTACTTAAATTTATATTTATGTGAATGCATCTGTTAACCTTTGCATATTGTGGTTGCCTGACTACGAATACAGTCACTGTATGTACCTAGAGGGAAATTCAAAGAATCAAGTTTATTTAAGCTTCTCCCTCCATTACTCTGAAAAGAAACAGGTGATCTGTTTTCAGCTTTGGCCCTCATTTTATTATTTTTTTAAAGATGATAAAGTTGAGTGAGTTGCTATGACATTTCAGATGGGCACAAATGGAATTGGATGGGCTTTTCACCCTATTCTTTTTCTTTTCTTTTTTTTTTTAGGTGGGTGAGAGATGTTGGATTTGTACATAGGGAATGCTTCCAAGAGCAATTGGAGAACAGTAATTCCCTTTAATTTCTAAGTAATCAATGGAAAATTGTGCCATAATTTGACATGTTTCTGCCAGGCTTTGGTAATGTAATATTGGGGAGCTATCAAGAAAGGGAGTATTAATGTTACGTGCAGGCTGCAGGTTGTGGTTAATCTACTTGATTTAGAATGTAAATATTATACCAGAATGTTGAAACTGAATGGGCCTCTTTGTATAATCAGGAAATACTGTACCTGACCTTGTAAAAAGGTATTTAGCTGGCTGAGGCAATTTTGTCAAACTTTTCCACATATTTGCTGAAAAGATGTTACCTAGCTAGCTATTAGGATTGCAGCATTGCATCATTAATCTGTTTGCTTCCATGTTACCTGAATTCTGACTTATAAACATTATGAGAGAGGGCAGTACTGGTGTCCTGATCTGAAAGATGCTGAAACAATTATGCCTACTCAAAAAAACAAAAACAAAAAACGTTCTTATAAGCAAATTCTTGACAGAAAGTCATTTACCTGGATTCCTAAGATATTGATCATAGATGACATCAGATCATTTATTTATGCTGTCAACTAGAGACCCTATCTTTTCTATATATTCTTGGCAGGGTTTCCATTGTCTAAAGTTATGATCAAGTCCATGGTAAGATGTCCTCCCAAGCCCTCTGCAGGTATTATTGTTTTTTAAAGAAAGTATTAAAGGTTGCAAAAAGCATTGAGACAGGTTGAGCCTGGATTCTAGAAGAGTGCTTCACAACTCAGGGGTTCCACTGGCCACCAATCATAGGTTTCTTGGCTTGTAGAAGGGATGAAAATTGATATACCTTTCTTTTTCATTAACTATTGTAATTGAGAGAAAAATTATAAGTTATTCTTTTATAATAGGATTCATGTATTTAGACTAGAAAATTCTCTTTTGCTTTTTCTGATGCTTCTTGTTAATTTCTCTTTTTCTCTTTCTCTGCATAAACCCCCACCCTATAACCTAAAATGTGTTCAGCTACAAGTACATGACACATTGTTATAATCCTCTTGGAAAACAGGAAGATCTGCCCCCGCTAGGCAACAAGTAAGATAAGGACACCCGTCCAAGGTAAAGCCCGGCAGTCCAACAATAAATATAAGATAAGACACTGAAGCACAGGAAACAATGTCATGCTGACCCCAGTTAATATTTTAGCATATAGAAAATAAGGGGGTGAATGGGAAGGGCTTTATAGGCATGGTGTGTTCTGTGCAGGGGTATAAAATATATTGTTTGAATATGAAAGCTTGCTCTTATTGTACCCAATCCACTTGGAAAGTGACTTGAAGGCCCGTTTGCAAACACTTATTTTCTTTAATAAACCTTTGAATTGTGAACCAGACTTGTTCCTGTGTTGTGAGTATTGAATAGTTCGGTACATCTCACATAATATTAATTCAATAAAATCCATTCTGGCATTTTGCGTTGGTCTGAGCTCATGGTTTTTCAATCCTTAAAAAAATCCCTATTGGTTCCCAAGTGGCCACCAATACAAATGTACAAAAAAATAGAAGCTGAACTGAAGAGGTCTAGAGATGAAGCAAGTGAATACCAAGTCATTAGTAGCTTCTTGAACTGAAGTGAATTTCTTTCAAAGCATTCATCTCAATATCTAATTTATTAAGATAAAAGTAAGAATGCTGTGAGGAACCTAGCAAATGAACTACTTTCTCCTTAAAGCTAAAATATATCTGTGTATGTTAAAGTGGAGTCTTTCTGATTCCTTTCCCCCCAGTCTTATGGCATAATGACTAAGAAGCTCATTTTTTAAATCAGAAGGATATGCATATCTATAGCTGGACTTCGTTTAGCTAATAATCATCTGAATCCCTATCAATCTGAAAACCAACCAATATAGGTATTTTTTTCTTGAAGAAATGTATAGTTCTTAATCAACCCATGAAAATGATGCTTTGTGGTATTATCTATCTCTATCTCTATCTCTATCTCTATCTCTATCTCTATCTCTATCTCTATCTCTATCTCTATCTCTATCTCTATATCTATCTATCTATCTATCTATCTATCTATCTATCTATCTATCTCACCTAAGATCAATATATGTATGTGCTATGGAGGCATCTGTCGTTTTTTCTGTAACATATCCAAATGGGATTTGGGCTATTTCTGAACATGAATGCATTGACATACATTTCTTAATTGTTTACTCCTCTAACATTTACCCACCAGAAAATCCACCTACCCCGTTGCATCATCCTCACAAGCTGCCAGTGGAGTATTTTCCTTTTCATCTCAATATCAGATGGAAAGCCACAATTTCCATATCTTTCTGATAGTTTTCCCTTTAGACATTTTACCTAACGTGAAGTAGCAATCTCCACTGGCCAATTTTGTGCTGATAAGAACTGAAGAGAAATGGTTAAATTAGCAGTTGCTAGTTCTAAGCTTCTTACTCAGATATAGATTGTTCCACAATTCTTTCATGTTTGAAAAAAATCCACACAAAGTATCACAGAGCCCCATTTAATGAGTAGCTCGAGGATCAGAAGAAAGAAGTTTCTGATTGAAGACTGTACCAGCTAAGAAAAGGAAGCCTGTTTGTTACTATTATTGAAGTCTTAACTTACTATCTCAAAATTGGGCTATATATAATTGTCAAAATTCTGGGTCATCCTCATTTTAACATCTCCTTATAGTTAATCTTATCTATACAATTAGAATTCTGAAAATGTATGAATAGATAAAGTAACAAACACAAAAGACCTCAACGTCTTTATGTGCGGAGTAATAAATAAAGTGAAGGTGGATCAACAAAGGCCCACACATCTTCTATGTCAATCATGCACACTGTCTTGACTCATCATGGATTGGATAGAAACGCTTAAATGTTTTTTTAGCTATTGGTGTAAAATTGATTGCAAATATATTTGCAGAAAAGCTGATGTTTATTAATATTTGTGCCATGACTATGAAAAGTCAAGAGGATACACTGGTTAAATCAAGGATCTAAGTGCGTGTTTAGATTACTTTTGTTAATTTGTTTAAGCAGCCATATTTATTCTATTACTTCATGGAAGTATGATTTATGTTTGCTTTCATCACAAAAGAAAAGACAGATCAATACAGGCAATAAATATTTAAGTACTTTTAACCTTACATGCTCTTTATAGGTTGAGAGATAATCCATAGTTATGACAGAAAAACTGCATATGATTCATCTTTCAAGCTGTTTGCTTTTTATGACACAATGCTGATAGTTCAAAATGTAAATGCCACGATCAATTTTATCTATGTCTGAAAAAAAGAAGACCTATAAAAGGTAGTGGGGTATGCTACTTTTAAAGATATACCATCAAAATAAGAGATTATCTAGATTTTTACATTTGGTCCAGGCAATCTATTTAACAGATTAGAATTGGCTGTTTAACACAAAATAATTTTATCTCCTTGTATGGAAACAATTGTGACTTTCTTAGTCATCTTTATCTTGTTGATTTATTTATGCAAATATGTTCCCTGTAGTCAAATATTTTTATAAACTATGGCATTTCTTTCCCTCTAAATATCATGGACTGATTATATAAGACTGATCTTAGTGAATTGGTGATAATTTAAACATCTGATCTGAATAATAGTCCTATCTCAGTAGAACTTACTATTCAGGCTGAATAAGGAACAACTTTTGTATGTTTGACTTTTTGTCTTGAATCAAAAATATTAGAATTTCTTGCTAATTAATACTCATGGTCTCTTTTGCAAAGTATGAAAGTATTTTTTTACATATTTTTTCTGCTCTGTAAACTATTGGCTACCTATGGTTACTAAGCTAGAACAGTCCTGTAACTAAACAGAAATTGTTAAAATTAGGGTATTGTATTTCCTACAATACTTCCAAGGTGAATTTAAAATGAAATTAACAGAAAATTGTTATCAGAAGGATATAAATTTCAACATTTACCATGTGTGCAATAGTTAGAAAGATTTAAAGTTGATAAATGGTTTTGAACCTGATTAAAACTGTTCAAAACTGAGCTAATACTAATGATGGAACCCTTGTTGCCAATATTTAAAATTTTTTGTTGAGATGTGAAATAGAAGATAAACAAGTTAAAGACTGTATGAAAAAAATGGACTAAAATTGTGGGCCTAATATTTCTTTATTGGACAAGTGTAATTAGATACACAAGGAATTTGTCTTGGTGCATATGCTCTCAGTATACATAAAAGAAAAGATACATCCATCAAGAATCATAAGGTACAACTCTTAATGATAGTAATAGGGTACAAATAAGCAATCAAATCATAGTAGGGAACAGTCAATATAAATAATAAAGATACTAGCAACAAAGTTACAGTCATACAGTCACAAGTGGGAGGGAATGGGTGATAGGAACAATGAGAGGATTAATTAATCATAGACTTGGAAAGCCAGAAGAAATCCATGTAGAAATGCTGGTAATTTCCCCCATAATTAATATTGCCTTAGCCATAACATTAGTAAACTATTGTAGCCAGGTTCATTGCACAACATACTTGTGCTAACCCATTACTGTTTGATTTCTCTTTATACAAGGTAAGTGTCATGCCCCTGGTGGAGACTGACTCTGAGGAAGAAGAGGAACAGCCAACAGGGAGTGGAAGTGTGGCTCCAGAGGTGGTGGAGGAGGCTGGGGAAGGGCAGAGGCTGGCTGAGCAGTCAGAGGAGGATCCAGGCCCATCCCCTATCCATCCTAGGTCACGCAGGGAGGAGAGGATTAGGGAAAAGCAAGGTCGACTCAAGAGGAGATTACCATGATCCTCCTCGTGGTTTGCAGGTGGGAGTTATGTATATAAGTTTGCAACTGTGCAGTTAGAATTTGCAGGAGTCAATTTAGTGTTCACCTTGAAAGAGGTTTATCTTTGCTGGTGTTCTTCCCATGGACTTTTCTTGGTTATTTTCCTGGAGTTTATGATTAGTTATCTTGGCTTGCTTTGGAACTCTCATCAATGAGATTTGTTTTGGTTTTCCGTTTGCCTCATTATTTACTTTTGTGACTTTAAACTGTGCCTAATAAAACAGTGAAGTTAAGTTGAAGGCCTTACCGGACTTTAATATATGTTTTGGGTTTTGGGTTATTTTGAGAGACTACAGGTCATCACATAACTACAAACAACTTTTAACTATAAGTAGGTACAATAAAGCTGTGATGACACAGTGGTTAGAAAGCAGTATTGCAAGCTAATTCTGCCGATTACCAGGAGTTCGGTTCTCACCAAGTCAAAACTGACTCATTTTTCTCAGCTGGTAAAATGAGGACCCAGACTGTTGGGGGCAATATCCTGACTCTGTAAACTGCTTAGAGAAGGCAGTGAATCATTGTGAAGTGGTATATAAAGTTCAAGTGCTGTTGCTACATGATTGATTTAAGTGTACAATATTATTCTTTGTGTTCTGTTTGGAGTGTGGCACAAGGAACGGAGATGAGGCATTGGAAAGTGACTCAACTCTTTATTAGTGACTTCAGAACAGAGCTAAAATACTCGGGAGCAGTAGCCCTTTTATAGGGCTTGCTGCTGTCATAACAGCCAATGCTTTGAGTTTGCCGCGCTAGCGGTGTCCAATCAGCAGCGCTCGTTAACAGCCAATCAGATCGGCCTAGAGTGACCAATCAGGATCCGCTGCTGGCAGGCCAATCAGAAGTACAGGATTTCAAGCCTGCTGTGGAAGTAAAACTATTTAAGCTTTTAAATTAGTGCAATTGCTTAGTCCATAACACCCCTCCCCCCTAGGTTCCGTCTGAGGGGTGGGGTGATGTACTCTCGCAAGTACGCAGGTCGTTTCACCTATCTGCCCAATCTACATTGCCCCAACAGTTCTTGCCTTGGCTCTGTTTCCGATGGGCTATTTGCTGGGCTGGATGGCACGGCTGGGTCAACCACTTCGCTGGACAACGCGGGGCTGTCATCCCCGCCTCCGTCAAGGCTGCCTCCTGAGTTTCTTGGGTTTGCTGCCGTCGCTGTGCTGCTTTGTGGCGAGGCACTCATTTGATCCAGTTCTTCCTCGGAAGGTGAATATCCTGGGGTTGGTTGTGTTGATTTTTGGGTTTCGCGTACTGCATCATATGTTGGTTCATTTTCAGCCCCCTCACTTTCCCTTCCCCCCCAGGTTTGAGGTTCAGGACTAGAGACAGGGGTAGGTGCCAGTCTGGAATGAAGTTGGTCAATGTGGCGCTTCCACATTTTCCCTTCAGCAGTTTGTAACCAGTAGGAACGAGGCCCCGTAAGTTGAATTATGGTAGCAGGGACCCACAATGGGTCACCTGAGAAATTCTTTGCGAAGACTGGGTCACCTACCTTGAATGTGCGATACTTGCTGCTGGACACTAGGGGTTGTTCTGGCGTGTAGGCAGAGTGTATGCGGTCAAGGTGTGAGCGAAGTTTCCGTCCCATCAGAAGTTCGGCTGGGGTTTTGTTTGTAGTACTGTGTGGTGTAATATGTTGGAGGAGGAGCATCCTGGTTATTTTATGATCGATGTCTCCTTGTTCCATTTTTTTGTAGTTTTCTTCACGAATTGGACCATTTTCTCAGCCCTACCATTGGCCGCAGGGTGAGCTGGTGATGTCAAGGCATGGCGTATCCCCCGATCCACTAGGTACTGTTCAAATGCGAGAGCAGTGAATTGGGGACCATTATTGGAAACCAGGACATCTGGTAGTCCATGTGTAGCAAATAGTTTATTTAATTTTTTAACGACTGCTTCTGTGGTGGTGCTCTTCATTTTGTGGACCTCAAGCCAATTTGAACAGGCATCCACAGTTATGAGAAAGGTATGCCCCTTGGTGGGTCCCGCAAAATCGAGGTGGATGCGGGACCAGGGACCCTGGGGTGTCTCCCATTCTGTTGGTGGGGCTTTTGGTGGATCTGCGCGAGTTTCTTGACACTTGTTGCAAGAGGCTACCCAAGTTTCTATTTGTTTATCTATACCTGGCCACCATGTGTAGTTCCTGGCTAGTGCCTTCATTCGCACGATGCCAGGATGTCCATCATGCAACAGTTTCAGGACTTTCTGTTGTAGCCCCTCCGGAATGACAACTCTGTCTCCCCATAATATGCATCCTTTTTGGGAGAAAAGCTCTGTCTGTCAGTTTTTGAAGGGTTTGAAGATGTCACTGAGTTCGTTGTCAGGCCAACCTCTTTCCACCCAGCTGAAGATTTGTGCTAAACAAGGATCTTTCCTTGTTTCTGTGGCGATGTCTCATGCAGTCAGTGGTGGAGAAGGAAGGGTTTCGATTTATAGCGTTGTTAGTGTTGGAGCCGGATCATCCATGACTTCGGGTAGCGGTGAGCGGCTCAAAGCGTCAGCGTGGGGAATAGCTTTCCCCGGGCAGTGTAGCAGTGTAGCTACACCGTGTAGCTACACCGCGGTAGCTACACCGTAGCTACACGGTGTAGCGGTGTAGCGGTGTAGCTAGAAATTCCGACCAACGCATCATTCTTGGCGATAAGATGTGGGGTGTTGGTTTGTCCCCTGCTAAAATGCCAAGTAATGGTTTGTGATCAGTAACTATGGAAAAGGGTCTTCCATATATGTACTCATGGAAGCGTTTGACAACAGCTACGATAGCGAGAGCCTCTTTATCAAGTTGGCTATAGTTCCTCTCAGCTTTTGCTGAGTTCCTCTCAGCTTTCGCTAAAGTCTTTGAAAAAAATGTAACAGGTGCCTCAGTACCGTTTGGTAGGATGTCGCTCAGGATGGCTCCGACCCCAAATGGTGAGGCATCGCAGGTGACGGTTAAAAGTAAGGTTTCATTATATTGTATCAATACAGCATCTGAGGTTAAGAGGTCTTTGACTTTCTGAAAAACTCGTTCTTCGTGTTGTCCCCAGACCCAGGAAGCCTTCTTGTCGAAGAACCTATGCAGGGGTTCGGCCACAGTTGCTTTCTGGGGCAAGAAGATGTTATAAAAGTTAATGAGTCCAAGGAAAGCTTGGAGGTCTGTTTTATTCCTAGGTCTTGGGGTGTTTTTTATGGCAGTCGGGTTTTTTTTCAGTAGGGAGAATTCCCTGTTTATCAAGTAGATAGCCCAGGAATTCAACCTTTTCTGTACAGAGTTGGCACTTGTCCTTCTTGACCTTTAGGCCAGCGTCTTTAAATTTCTGTAGAACCATTTGGAGTCGTTTTTCCAAAATGCATCTAGTCGGGGCAGCTATCAGTACATCATTGAAGAAGGGCACGATCCCTTTTATGCCTTGTAGTAATCTTGTAGTAATGTCTCCCTTCGCCATAATCTTGCTCTGGGTCGTGGGGTCTCTTAGACCCAGAACAATTCGATCTCTCATGGCTTCCTCGAGATTTGCGAAGCCATGGAGTTCTCCTAGGTTTCTGATGTCAGCAATGACGTCTCCAATGCTTTTGCTTTCCCATTGGTCCCTCTGGTAAAACTTGTGTCTTCTGATGAGTGTTGGCACCGCCGGTGCATAATGGGCCCGGAGGATTGGGGCAAGGTTGTCCCAGTCCATTGTCTTGACTTCTGCTGGTTTCACAAGTACTTTCACCATCTTGAAAACGGAAGGCCCACAATGGGTCAGGAATACAGCTCATTTCTTGCCAGCATAGCATCTTTCAGATTGTTGGTCTCCAGGAACATCTGGAACCTGTCCATATACGAGTTCCAGTCTTCGTTAGCCGGGTCAAATGGAGCGGGTGGTATAGCGCTGCTGGTCATTCTGCCGCTTTTTCGGTGCGCTCTTAGCCACGTGCTCTGTAGGGTTCGTTGAGTGTTTGATCAGCTCTTAAAGTCTCTGCATCCCACCTTCGTCGCCAGTGTTCTGTTCGGAGCGTGGGCGCAAGGAACGGAGACGAGGCATCGGAAAGTGACTCAACTCTTTATTAGTGACTTCAGAACAGAGCTAAAATACTCGGGCAGCAGCAGCCCTTTTATAGGGCTTGCTGCTGTCATAACAGCCAATGCTTTGAGTTTGCCGCGCTGGCGGCGTCCAATTGGCAGTGCCTGTTAACAGCCAATCAGATCAGCCTAGAGCGACCAATCAGGATCCGCTGCTGGACGGCCAATCAGAAGTGTAGGATTTCAAGCCTGCCGTGGAAGTAAAACTATTTAAGTTTTTAAATTAGCGCAATTGCTTATTCCGTAGCACTTTGTCAGACATTAGTATTCTCTATTCTCTACATTCATGGCTGCTGAGGCAGATTGAACTGACATTTCTTGCCAAAACTGTTCACGATAGCCTTAAGAGCTTTCTTATACAATTTTTTAAAAATTTTCTAACGAGCTAAATAATTAATTTATCAACTTGTACATTTTTGTACTAACATGTCAGTGCTGTCATTCTGCTAGCAAGAATCTTACATTGCTAATTAAAATGTTGTTTTTATTCTCCTTTAGGTGTTAACAATAATGCCTTGATGCCATCTGCACAAGCCAGAAGTCAAGCTGTTGGTGAATACCATTCAATACTTTGTAGTGCAGTCCTTTTGGTTAACATAAGTTGCCAAGTATTTTTGCTGTGATACTAATATTAATTCTTCTAACAGACATATAATCAAGAGTGGCAACCCCAACCCTTTATTTATTAATTTGTTCCTAAAGATTAATATTGAACTTAACCCAATGAGAATTTAGCCCTCAGTGTAATGGGCTATGATTTCAACTAAGATGAAAATACAAACATATAGGTCCTTCGTTTTATATCTATGCAAATTCATCCATAATATTTGGGAAAACATAATGTTGTACATATCTGCAAAACTCTGATATATTTTTCAATATATTATTTCTTTATTTATTTTATTGTACTATGACACACCTAATTTTTATAATATAATTTTCTTTTGAAATAAATTTCATGATCAAACACTTATTTTTAATGTTTTTAAGCATATTATAATCTTATTTTTATTTAATTCTATTTGTTTACTATCTATAAATGAATACTGAATATTATTTTGAATGGTAGACGAGGATATTATTATTGTCAACATGTATATAAACAAACATTTGGAATGACCATTCAATTGGCTCCACACTTAATAAATTTCTGCATGTATTGGACCAATCTTTCCAGATTTATAGAAAGATTCCCTTCCCTTTTCTTTCCTTCTTTATAAATATGCAATAGACATTTTTTATTTTCTTTATTTAAGTGCCAAACACACTTTATGGCAAGAAGAAAACAATGCTATATTACATAGGTAGCACTCAGTCTCATCTTTCTCTACTCTAGTTGCAACTGGGTTTCTCTCTTCTTTGATTGGTCAAATGAATGCTAAAGTTATTATCTCTTCTATTGTAACTAATTGTGTTTGGGGAGATAGTATACTAAAACTATCAGTAAAATCAGAATAAGAAAACTTCTCTTAGATGTAACTTACTTTCCCTTCTCCTTTGATTGTACTTCTGCCTGTATATCATTGTAATATTAAACTAATATGAGTAACATAGCAACTGTTCCACATTGCCTGAATGTTTCCTGCATATCAAATGACCAAACAAGATTTCATTACATATCTCTTTCTTACTGAATCAACCTTTAACGTTAATCATTTGCTAGAGTTTTAATATTCAGCACAAAAAAGATAATCAAAGGGATAGGCCAAATAAAACAATACAAAGCATGAAATGGTAAATGCACAATAAAGAAAAGAGGAGCTTATGGCTGCTTTATCTTGGTGTGGGAAGTGTATTTTGAAGGAATTTAAAAGCCTGAGGGATCGCTTGACTGATAGCAAAAATAAAATTCCATTTGCTGTTTCTTTGAGATTACCATCTCTGATGTTTGGAGGGGCCAGTGCTTGTACTGAAAATTAAACAAATCTATGTATTTTAGCAGAAATGCCTTTGCTTTACTGCACTTTTACACAGTGCTGTCCCCCTTCATTTTAATGAAGGAAAGAGAGGGCTGTATAAATAAATGAACAATCTGTTTTCAACTGGAAAGTCTTTTCAGGCACAAATAGCCTGGCTATGGCCTAAAAGGTACATGCCTCACCATATAATTGTCTCTGGGTGAATTTTTGTTTTCTCCTCAGGTTTTCTTTTTCAAATCTTCGCACCAAACTGTCATTTCAGTTTTATCCTCAGTCTTTCTCTGACTGAATTCAAAGCAGCAAAATACCTTGTCATACTTTGTTAAAAAAAATATGAATGAATAAAGGCAAATGAACGACCCCACTTAAAAAGTTCTACTAATGGTAGGAGTACGAGGAGAGGGATGGTCGCAATACACTCTCAAGGAAAGCAGATTTCTGCTGAACACAGTGTGATTTGGGTCCATGAATTTGGAATAAATTCCATTAAGATTAGGAATAAGTGGAAACCACAATATTGCTATGGTGTACGATATTAAAAGGTAATATAATATTGAAAACACAGTTGTATACACATCTGTTAAAAACTGATTTGCAGTTAGAATATATTTTTTTCTTTTGGGTGAGATGTTATCCCGAAAGACATACGTTTAATTTTGATATTTTGAAATGTGTGGCAATAGTAAGTATATTTGATTTTTTAAGATTACTGTTCCAGTAGCAGAATCTAGCTGACTTCAACTGATTGGGAAAAATAAACCTACAATTTGGTTAATACTTGAATATGAGATCTGTCGTGTATACAATAAGTCAATAAAGGTCTGAGCTTGAGGTAAAGTGCAGGGTTCTGATTGGCCATCAGGCAGAGCGACCAGGATTGGTCAACGAGCACGTGAAAGACAACGCCAACAACAGAAACCATGTCCGGCGGCATCGTGCCACCCACTCCGTTCGACCCAAGTCAGGAGGATTGGGAATCCTACATGGATCGTTTCCAAATGTTTTTAGAGACGAACAACCTGAAGG